>CATNWA010002232.1:0-25755 GCA_951230385.1 Staurois parvus
ATTCAAACCCAAAGTTTTGGGGCGGGCCTTCCCCCCCCCGCCCATTCCCCAAATTTCCCCGACGGCCACTTTGGGTTTTTAGTAACCCTCGAATTTACCCGGGCATAACCCCCAACCCTTTTGCACTGGCTTAAGGGGTTGGGGGGAAACCAAATTTTGGTCTATAAAGCGCCCCCCCAAACCTTTTGGAACCTCTCCCCCGTTTGGGGGTGCTCTTTTCCCCCCATGCAGTAGTAAATTTTTTGGTGGGGGCTTTGGATCGGGGATGTGGAGAAAACTTCAATTTTCCCGCCGGGTCTCCCAAACTTTAGGGGGATATGTGGGGAGGATCCGGTTGGGGACTTTTTACCCTGTTATTATAGGCCCAAAAATCAGTTCAGGTAGGTATTTTGGGGCCCCCCCAAGGGTTTTTGGCGGTCCCCCCACAGTCCGCAAACATCGGAGCAAAGGTTTCGGTTTTAAAAATGCTCCCCACCCCCGGGTTCCCCCGGGGGGGATACAGGGTGGGCGGGAACGTTTAAATCCCCATACAGTTGTACAACAATTCCCTTTTAAATACCCCCAAAAAATCCCCCGGCCGAATGTTTTCTCTGTGGACCCCCCCGAACACCTGTATAAAAGTGTTTTTACGGGCCCAACTCGCCACTGGTCCCCGGGGGGTTTCAGCCACCGCAAAAACTTTGTGGGAAAAGATTTTGTCAAAGACTAACAGTACAATTGTCCTGAGGGAGAATACCCAATCTGTACATAGTCCCCATCATAAAGGAAACCTCTAGGGGGTGCTGATGTCCCGGGTGGCCCGGACAGGAGCCCCCCGCTGTTCAGTACTCTTACTCAGCCCGCAGGCCGACACTTAAAAAACAAAGCCCCGCCACCCTGTTTTGCCAAATCTGGACAGTACATGACCGTTGGAAACCAAATTGAAAAGTTTTTAAAAAAAGCTCCCAAAAAGGGCACCCCTCTCATGGGCTTCCCGGGCGGGCCCCCGGTCCCCAAAGGGCATGGGGGTGACAATTTTTGTTTGCCGGTACTGCAACCTGTCCCGCAAGAAAAAGGGGCCAACACAGGAGGCCCTTTGGGAACAGTTACTTATCCCCCTCGGGCCCCAACAACTTTTGGCCTCGGGAGTCAAAAGAAACCTGGGGTCTTTCTTACCGAGGGCCCGATCTTGGTTTCCGGGCCCATTCTTTCCTTTTTCCCCAGGGCCGGGCAGGGTTCCTGGACCCTCTCCCAATCACAAACCCCTTTTTCCCCGCACCATCCCCGGGTTTCCACCCCACTTTAATGTCCCCGTCCGGGGAAAATTTGGGAAAAGAAACCCAAGGGCAGGAGTTTTTAGTTCCTCTAGCTCCTCATCGGCACTCTGAGGCCCACAAAAACCCCACAGGGAAATTGGGGGAGTGCGTCTGCGCTGAAGCCGTTTTCCCCCAAACCCCGGAAACCCGGGGTAACCTTTTGCTGGGAAAGGGGTTTTCTTTAGAAAGGGGGAGCCAACCACCCCTGGGTCAAGCGCACCGAGTTTGGGGAATTTTCCCAGATTGCTAACGGGTTGTTTGTCCGCATCACGGTCCCCCTTGGGACCGGTCCCGGTACTCCGGGGAAAACCCTTTTGGTCCCCTGGCCCACCCCCAATTTCCAAGTTTCCCCCCTTTTAAAAAAGCTATATTTTCCCGGGTTTTCGCTCTGACTCCCTCAGAGCCCGGTGCCATACTCCCTCCCTCCCCGTCCTGGACTTTGGGGGGAAAACACAGCCCCCAGACCAAATTTAAATTCCATCTTTTGTACAGCAGGGAAAGGGGGGTCGAACCCGCACATAAAACCAGAATAAAAAGGGGACTGAAACTGTCCCCCTTTTCCAAATGCTTTTAAAGGCCCCTTTTTGTCGGGGGCCCCACTCCCTGGGAATTTTTTAAAGCCCCTTCAGTGCCCCTTTAAAAAAATCGTTTAAAAGGGGCCCCTCCCAAAAGGGCAAACTTGGTTTAAAAACCTCCTGTATTAAACCGGGCCCGTCCAAAGAACGCCCGACCTCTCGAAATGAACGGCTGGGGCCACTTCGGGATTGGGCCTCCACCTTTTTCGGGGGTTGGCTTTAACCCCCCCCCTGGGGGGACCAAATACCCCCAAAAACTCTAAACTGCTTTTTGAAACAGTTGGGAAATTCTTGGGCCCTTTATTTTTAAACGCAAGGTCCCCGCAACCGGGCCCCAAAAACCTGTCGCAGTTCTGGGGGGTGATCCTCAAAAAAGGGCCCCCAAAAACCCACTACATCGTCCAGGGATATCAATACCCGCCCCCCCGGGAAAATTTAATCTCCCAGACCCGTGCTCCACCAAACCCCTTTGGGGAAATTTTTTCCCCCGGGATTGGGCAGGCCCAATGGCATCCTTTTTGAACTCACAGAGAAACCCCTAGGGGAGGGGTGAAGGCCGTCTTCGCTTTGGGCCCCGGCAACCGGGGACCCCTTTCCAATAAACCCCCGGGCCCGGGCAAGAGGCCCAGAAAACTTCACATGACTCAGGGGGGACAACGACTCCTCAATCTGCGGAAGGGGGGAGGCAAACCCGGACGGTCTGGGCATTTACTTTCCATAATCCCGCAGAAAACAGAGACAACCCATCTTTCTTTCCCCACAAAAACTACTTTTAGCACCCAAAACCTTTGGGCCCCTCCGGATCACCTTTTTTTCCCAAAATTCTGGGGGCCCCCAAAATCCTTTAACCCCCTTTTAACTTTTTTGTCGGAATTTTTTCCCGTAACTTTCCCGAAACGGTTTCAGGGATTGCCCCGGGGGGGATTTTGGTTCGATGGTGGGGGCACACCTGTCAGGAATGGACTCCCAATTTGGGGGTGGGGGCTCCCTGCATTGTGGGCTGCATAAACCCGGGGTGCCAGCGGGGGGCTCCTCAAAAAAAACCAAAGCCACTTTCCCGCAAACAAGCCATCAAACCCAGGCCCCCCCCCCCGGGGGGGTTTGGGAAAAAAGGGGGTATTTAAAGAAGGCCAGGCCTGCAGTCAGGGGGCCCTTTTTGGGGTTTAAAAAGTTTCCCCAAAGAGCCCCTGTACCTTTCAAACCTGTCCCGTTTTTCCCGCCGATCCTGACTCTGCTTGATCCTGAAACCCGCCTGAACTCCCGCCTGCACCGACCCCCGGGGTGCTTTCCTTTACCAATTTTTTTCTGCCTACTCCTTGTACCTTGTCTGCCCGTTAGCTACTGACCCCCCCGGCCCGCCTGACTACGTGTTTTTCCATAATATATCTTAAACCAAATTTCTGTTTCCCTCCGTCGTCCCCCTTTTTTAGACCCCCAATGTCAAACCCCTGCCCGCATTCTCGGGAAAGTCAAAGGGTTTTCACATCCTAAAAACCCCAAAATTTTGCACTCTTTCAGTCCATTTCCCCACAACGCCCTATTTTTACTGTCAAATTTTTTGGGAGGGACTCAACAGTGGGCCCCCATTGGGGGAAATTTTCCCTACTAAGGGCGGGCAAAGGGGGGAGGCAAGCTGTATTTACGTGTTGGGGCAACTTGGGCTTGCACCGGCGCACCCGACTGGGGCCTTAACCGGTCCATTGGTCCGGGGGAAGAATTTTACCCGCCGATTTTCCCCTCCCCCAAAAGGTCCCCTTTTCCTGCCCTGGGCCCCAAAAAAAATACGCAAGTTGTAAGCCGTGTAAACCCCGGGGGGGGCTCCCACCCGGGTTTCAGTGAAGTCACGAACGGAAGGGCCCAACCCCCAAAACCACGTTTTTGGGCCCCAAAAAGGTTTAATTTTTCTTAGATTTTTTGGGCCAAAAAAAAACACAACCAAAAACTGCTGGGAAAATACCCTTTAAAATTTTCATACACCCAGCCCAAAAAAAAGGCCCGGGACCCTTGTGCTTTTACAGCACGGCGCCTTCTGATGGAAAGACGGTAGAAAGCGAAGTAAATTTTCCTACTGGCGGGGCACAACTAAGCTGCCCACCCCCACCTTACCTGTTATAACCCTAAAAGAGCCCGGGAAAAAAATTTTATTGGGGTTTTTTGGTTTTGGGGTAGTCTGGGGGTTTTCAGCACAACAAACTTACAATCTTTCACAAATCTCATATTCCCTCTTTCCCCCTTTAAATGGGCCCCTTAAACCTGCCGAAATATTCCTCTGAGCAAAACGCCCCGTCTGGCTTGATTTTTTTGGGATTTTTAAAACAGCTCTCCAATTTAAATGTCACTTTAAAATTTTGGAGTCCTTCCCAAAGATCAGTAACAACACTTTGGGCCCGACACAAAAAAAGACCCTAACAAACTAACTATAGGCCTGACTCATCTCTGGGTCCCCAAAACTGAAATTTAATGTGGGTGCCCGATCTTCCCAAAAACGGGGCTGCCTTGCATCCGCTGGTGACCCAGAACAGAACAAAAAGTCCTCCAACAAGCAAAGAAATCTCATCCCGCCTTCCTTCAGGATCTTTCCCTTTTCCCCGAACAGGGTCACGTCTTTAACCCCCATCAAAATTTCCCACTGCCAAAATTTTCACACCTGGATCCACCCGGGTTTTTCTGCTCACATTTCCCCTTTTTTCCCCCCATCCCTCAAAACAAAGGCGCAGTCTCTCTTCCCTTTTTACTGATCTCCCTTTGTAAAACCCCCCCCCCAACCTGGGAAAATAGAAATATCTAATTTAGTCCCGGGCTGGGGTTAGAAAAAAAATGACATCTTGTGGGTTTAAAACGCAGAAAAGTCCCGGGAAAACAAAAACAAAAAAATTTAATTCCCCAATGTAGACGTTTCCCCCTCTCACACCCTTTGGGGTGAAAATTAAAGCGGGAGGGCTGCGAGCCAGGCCTTCCCTTTTCCCACATCAGTGTTTTGACCTCCACAAAACGCTTCGGAAGAATGGGCAAACATCCCATGGGCCACTCCTTTAAACTTGGACACCTTCCCAAAAGTTGAATTTTTTATACTCCCAAGGGGGGGCCAACCCATTATTGAACCCAAAAGACTAAGACTATGATGCCAAAATTTTTAAATTCAATTTCATGTAAAGGCAGGCGGCCCCCCAAAACGTTTTGGGAAATAGTTTTATTTTAGGCACCATATATGGGTAAATTACAACATGTAAATTTTTTTTAAAAAAAAAATAAAAAAAAAAACAAAAATGCTTTCTCCCCCCCCAAGAGTAAACTGGCCCGACATCCAGAAATGCAGGCTGGTTGGGTTTCCCCAAACAAAGGGATTGACTGCGGGGGCAAACCTCCGCTCTTTCTGATACCCCCTCAAAAAAGCCTTAAACATTGGGGGGGTTTTAAAGAGAGAAAAGGGCCCCCTCAAAAAACCAATGGTGCCCAAAATAAGCTAACAGGGCCTTACAATACATCATTACTTTTAAAGGGGCCCAAAAACTAAATATAACCCCGTGAATAATGGGGGAAACCGGTTTGAGCAGGGGAAAAAGGGGGGGGGGGAGTGTTCCTCTTTCCTCTGACCCTAATACATTTGAAATTTATTTTCTGTGGGGATACATAGAAAAAATAAAAACATTAAAAGCACTTTCCCACTAGACGATGTTGGGCCAATCCAAAATGATGAAAATGGTTGGGAAAACCAATGTTAAATATAGTGTGAATTCTGATTGTTTCAAAATTATTTTTGCCTTTTAAAAAAATCCCAAATGTATTATTTTGTTGTTTGTTTTTGGGTTTTTTTTTTTTTGTATTTAAAAAACATAAAACACTTTTGAAAGAGAATACTGTCAAAAAAAAAAAAACTTTTATGTCCCAAACAAATGAAATATGCCCTTGATTTGGGATCAAGGGTAATAATTTCAGGGACCCCAAAACAAAGACCTTTTAAAAGCTGAAAAGTTTAAAAGTTTCCCCCGGTTCCACAAGGGGTATAAAAAATGTAGTATCTCAAGTGGGGGTTTTGGGACATTACATAAATTTCCATGCAAACAACAATGAAAATTTTCCCCGGTAAATTCTGACATTCCATTAACAATATTTTTGGACCGGGTGTAACTCCACTGTGACAGAAATCCAATTTGTTTTTAGGAACGGAAAAAAAATTCTTTAAAAATACAATAGTAATTGGACAAAACCCCTGTTTCTTGGGTTAATGGGTAACTACCGGTTTTTTTGTTTTCCCTAAGACGCACCTTGGGCCATAAACGCACCTAGGGTTTTAAAAGGGGAAAAACAGGGCAAAAAAAAAAATTTTGAAAATAATGGACTGCAAGACAAAAGTACAGGGGATGAAACCCAAAACTGCGGAAAAGCACAGGGGTGACCAAGACGTCGGACAGGGCCCCGGGGTTTTTGGGGGCCAAGGGCGGGGGACAGGGACAGGAGAAGACTGTTTACCTTGGGGAGGGGGGAAGCGGGGAAACCTGAATTTGACAGGTACCCGCTCTTTTCTTCCGCGGAAATTGTTTCCCTTTTATCTTACCTTTTCCTCACCAGCCCCCGCGCTGCTTTCCCGACTTCTGTAGTTTGGGGGCTCCCGGAAAGACAGGGCCCCCTGCCCAATGCCCCTGAGGGGAGAACACTTGCACTTTTGTGATTGGGGGGCCCCGGGGGCTTTTTGGATCGTCATGTGTCCCAGGTACCCCCCTTTCCAAATTTACAAAAAACACCCCTTTTTTGCGCAAGCGCACTTGGCACCGGGTGTCAAGCCCCCGCGCCCACACTACAGAACCGGGAAGACAGCGCGCCACTGGGTAGAGGGAAAAAGGGGGGGAAGGGGGGGGGGGGAAAGGGGGGGGAAAAGGGGGGGGGGGGGTAAGGGGGAACCCGGTAAATTCAAAAAAACCCAAAAAAACCCCAAATTAGGGGCCCCCTCCCCCCCCCCCCCCAAAAAGGGCAGCAGTCAACAGCATACGGTCCCCGCTGCAGAGCTGAGCGGCCGGGCCCCGGGATTCGACACGAGCGGGGGTGGAAATTCCAACCAATTTTTCCCCCCTTTTTTTTTGGGGGAAAAAAGTGGGATCTTTTGGAGCGGGAAAAATACGGTTTTATTGGGCCCCGTGTATTTTCAGTTACCCAATTTCAGGGGCTACACTAGAAAGTCCGGGAAAAAATCTGAAATTTTTTTATTTTTATTATTTTGATATGCAAGGGTTAAGAAAAAGAGGGATTTTCCCCCGAAACATGTGGCCTAAACCAAAACCAAAATGCCAGAAATTTGGGGGTTTTTTCCCCCTTTCCCTTTTATCACTAACAAAATAATTCCCACTACTCATTTTAAGGGTTCCAATTTCCCCCCCCCTGCTTCCCCTTTCCCCCCTCTCAAAACCCCTCCCCTTTCCCTTTTCCCCCCTTTGGGTTTTGCCCGTTTGTTCTCTCCCTTTATTATTAAACCCCTTATCTCCCTTTTCCCTTTCCCGTAATTTTTTTCCTTTCTTTTACTCCAACAATTGACAATTTTTCTTTTGTAATCCTTAAAATTTAAAACTAAACCCCTTCCCCCTTTTTTTAAAAGTTTCCCCTTGTAAAAACCCCCACGTGAATCCGTTAAATTTTCTTTCCTTTTCTATATTTTATAACTACCCCTTTTTCAAAACTTTTTAAATTTTGCTGGGTTCTTTGGGGTTTCCAAAATTTGGGTAAACAACTCTTTCGGGTGCATTAATTAAATGGAATAAATTTAGTTTCCTATATTGGGTTTACTGAAGGGGCCCGATTAATGAAAATAAACACACCCATGGGTCCATTGTTATACTTTCTCCTTAAAAATTTTTCTAACTTCTGCCCGAAATCCTGGGATCTTGGGGCAAAACTCACCATATTTGGCCCTTGTAAACCTTTTCCCTCCAACATTCCCCCCGCAACAGCCGAATTCTCCCGGGGGGATATTTATGAAACTCTACTTGGGATAGCAAAACCATCTTTTCAGGGAAATTTTTAGTTCATCTCTACGTTTAAAATCCCGTTGCCCAATTACAAATTTTAAAAAATTTTTTTTTTCTTTTTTTTCAATCAGCTGTTTTCCTAACCTTTTTCTTTTCCCCCCCTTTTTTTTTTGTATTTTGGAAAAACTGGTTTTAATTTTTTGTAGTAAGGGTCTTGTTAAAAAATGAGAAGTGTAATGGTTTTTTTTTTTTGGACAAATCTAAATTCATCATTTCCCTTCTAAGGGTGAAAATTTTTAATTTCCCCTTATTGGCTGGGGGAAGTGCTGTGACAAAAAAGTTTTTAAAAATTGGGATACTTTTAAATTTTCCATCACATAAAACATATCCCCCCTGAAAAGAAAAATATTCTCCCTCCTTTTTGATTTTCCTTTAAATGTGCACTTCCCCACTTTTAAAAAACATCCCAGAATAACTCCTCATTCCCCCTTTTGTAAAAAAATTTTGTACCGGCTATGATATTATTTGGGGATTATAAACCCCCCTCCCATCCGTTTAAAACATTCAAAACCCAACCTCAAAACATTCGGCTAGGGATTTTCTGCTATCAAACGGTTTTTTTGTGGGAAAAACCCTATAATCTTATCTAGGGTTTAGCTTTACTTTAGTGTTTTTTTAATCTGAAACCCCAAAGTTTCCCCTTTAAAATTTTATGCCCGTTTCCCTTTTTTTTTTGATAAAATTGAGAATCAAAAGGTGGGGGAAGGAAACTTTGGGGGGGTCTTGGGAGATCCCCAAAATTTAAAAATGGCATGCCCAAAGCCAAGCTGGGGGTTTTTTTAAAAATGAGCAAAATCCTCTCTGATTAAAAAAAGGTATAACTCCAAAGAGAAGCTAGTTTCCCCTGTACAAAATTTATTAGTTTAAAACCTTCCCTCTGAAATATTCATTTATTTTTTTGGGGATCAATTCACACAAAGAACATTGGGGAACTGGAGAAATACAGGGGAAGGGAACCAAAAAATGATAAAGGGGATGGAGGAGGCCCACTATAAAGGGAAAGATTTTAAAGGGAAAGAAAAATTTTCCTCCTTTAAAGAGGAGATTAAGGGGGAATAAGATTTAACAGGGTTTAAAAACATCACTGGTTTTTATGTGGAAAAAATCCGGGGTAGGTTATTCACCGTGAGGTCCCACAGAGGGCAAGGGGCACTCTATGTCTCCCAAAAAAATAAAATTAAAAACTTTCCAAAAAACCCGGGAAAAGGTTTTTTTTACAGGAGGGGCCCGTGAAAATGTGGGGGATAAAACTCCCTCAAGGGGGTTGGTTCTTTGGGCCCCTTTATGGATTTTTCTTTTTAAAAAAGGCCCGGGTTCTTTTTTGGGGTTTCACAAATAAAACTTGGGGAAAAAACATTTAAAAGGTAAAGTTTATCCAAAGGGAAAATCCATTGCCCCCTCGTGGGGCAGGAAGGGAATTTTTTTTTTTCCCGGCAGGAGCAAATTTAAACCATGCCTTTTTTTCTGGGTTTTTTTTCCTTCCTCTGGATCAACTGTGGGTGTAAAGGGTTACAATTTTAACATTTTTTTTTTAATTGGGTTGAACTGGATGGACTTTTTTTAAATTTTTTAAGGAAAAGAAAAATTTTGTGACGAAGGGCAGGGGGAAACACGATACATTTGGGCCGAGGGTTTTAGGAAATTTAAGTGGGTTTGTTCCACTAGGGGGAAGTGCGAGCCCCTTCCCCCCCCGTGAAGGGAATGAGCCCAAACTGAAGGGAAAACGGGGGTCATTAGGGCCCCCCTATTAAAAATTCCCACCCGCTTAGGGGGTGGCTCCAACCTGGAACCAGTTTTGAGTTTGAGTAAACTGGGGAGGGATCATACCTTCTATCGGGGGAGACCCAAAAGCCTGGTGGCTAGCCTTTAAATTAACAGGGAGAAAGGGGCTGGGGTTTGCACAAGGGTTCACCAAATTGATAGCAAGGAAGGTTTTTTTTGTATAGTAACCCGGGGGAATTGGGAAGGATTTTTAAATTTTTTGTTTCCTTTTTGTTTTGATTTTTTTTTTACTTTTGCAGGGCCCAAATACTTGGGGCATTCTGACTCCAACCCAAACCTTTTCCAAAGGCCCAATCCAATCTTTTAAAAAGCTTTTGCAGGGCCCCCACCTCCCCCTCCCATCCCCACCCCCCCTCCCCCCCCACCCCCCCCTCCCCCCCCCATCACCCCTGCCAATTCCCATCCCCTGGCTTTCGATTGCGCAACGGATCAAATTCCCAAAAACCCAAAAACTGGGGCTACAAAGCCGGCCACCATACTGGGCCCCAACTACATCACGACCTAATATTTAAGTACCCCGCCTCTCCACCCCAACCCCCCCCCTCCCTCCCCCCTCCTATCCTCTCCTCCTTTCCCCTGCCCCCTCCCGGAAATTCTCCAGGGTGTCACCCATCCAAATGAAAACTCCCGCCCCAAAACCCATCAGAAAAATCACCCCACTCCCCCTTCCTTTAGGGGCCAAACCCCAAAACCCACCTCTTCAGGGGGGCCTACCACCCCCCCCCCCTGCTAACTTTCCAAACCCCCCTCCACTCTTCCCACCACCCCATCCCCCCCCAAACTAACTTTCCCCCGTCCCCCCATCCCCTCCCTCCTAGGAAATTTTAACTCGAAAGAGCAGGGCCCCCTCGATCCCCTCAAGTTTTTTTCATTTTATTGTTTTGTTTTTTCACATTTTTTTTGATCCCCCCTTTGTAATGTACAGCGCAGCGAACTATTTTTGGGGCTTTATTAAAACTGTATAAAAAATAAATAAAAATATGTAAAAAGTGTAAAAAAAACCCACCTTTTTTTTTTTTTCCCCCCAACACTGCTGTTTTTGTTGGTCCCGTTTTTTTGTTTTTGAACTAAACCCCGGGGGGGAAACACACCTGCCCGGCAAAAACCCTTACACTATTTACAGGGAAACAATTATTCGCCCAAAAAAAAAACTTATAATTTTTCCCTTTTTTTTTTTTCCCTACAAAAATACCCCTTTTCTTAACCCCTTTTTTTTTTTTATTAACCCATAAAATTTTTTCTCATCTCCCTATGGGAAAACACTCTTTTAAAAAACCCCTTTAAAAAACACCCAAATAACGGTAAAAAATTTTGGAAAAATTTTTTTTAACATTTTTTTTGGGAAAATCACCATCCTTTAAACCCTGGTTTTATTCATCCTATCCAGGAAAGTGATCCCTTTTGGGGCTGTTCCTCCTTTAAACTCATTTAAACAACGGGATATAATTTTAAAATGATAAGTACCCTTCAATGAAAGTGGGGTTTAAATTAAAATCCTAATTAAATTTTAAAAATTTTTTATCTAACCAAGTGAAAGGGAAAAAATTTCCCTTTTTTTGCCTGTCCTCTCTGCCTTTGGTAGAAAATATTCATATCTCGACTTTCCCGGGGTTTTAATTTTTTTTGGAGGGATTGTGGGCCGAAATTTGTGCCCCCTTGGGACAGAAAAAAATTGATTTTATGTCCGTTTATTTTTTTTTTTTTTCGCACTAAATAAAAATTTTTAAAAGGACAAGCTTTCGGGGAGAGCCCCCCTTCTTGGGTCTAAGCATTTACTGATCAAAAAGGGGGTTTTGAGGGGGATTTTTTTTTGGGCTGGAAGGAAAAAAAAAAAAAAAAGAAAAAGAAAAGATAAAAACCCCAGCAAAAGAAAAAGTCTGGGGAAAGGGGGGAAAACTACACTCACGAGGCAGTGTTTCCCTTGAGGGTTAAAACCCTTTTAAATTAATAAGTGAGGAATCCCTTGTCCAAATTCGGGCCGTTATTCTTGTGTAAAATTTAAAAATTATCGTTTTTGTTTTAAAAGGGTTTTTCCCTTTCCTGGATGGATTTAAAATTTTCCCTTTAAGAACAAAATTTTTATTGAGGTCCCCCAATTTTTGTGATCTGGTTTGTGGGAAAATAGTGCCCCCCACAGGGTGAAAAAGTCACTTTTTTATGTTTTTGATGGTTTTTTCTGTGAAAATTTCATCCTTTTTTGTAATTTTCTGTTTAGGAAAACAAAAAGGGATCCTTTGTTAACATTTTTCTGCACGGGTTTAAGGGTACCCCAACCATTACGGGGGGGTGCGGGCGTAGATCGAAAATTTTAAAGACCCCTTTTGAGTTTTCTGCAATTTTTTTGAGGGATTGATCGGGTTTGCACAGTTTGCGGGGAAATTTTAAAAATTTTTAAACCAACTCTCCATTTTTTAATTTACTCAAAAAATTTTGGGAATTGTTAACGGGGATTTAAAAAACATAGAAAAAAAATCATCTGTGTACCCCCTGCCCCTTTTTATTTCCATTTTCCCCCGACCGGGAAATTTCCCTTTTTTAATATCTAAAACGTTCCATATAGTTTGCTAACGGGGGCTCTAAAAAAAATAAAAAAAAAGAGGGGTAAAAGGGGACATCCCTGTCTTTTTTCCGTTATACATTTAAAAGGTTCCCGACAAAAAACCCATTTAATCTTCAAAAGGGGCCAAGGTAGGGCTGTTTTAAAGTTTTTTCATCCATTGCATAAATTTTTTTTTCCCCAACCCAAAAGAAACCCTCTAAAGGCCCTCATCAAAAATCCCCAGTCTACCCTGTCAACTGCTTTTTCCCGGCTTCTTTTGGACAGGATATAACTCTTTCTTACTTTTTTTGCAGGGGGAGCAATTTAAAAGTGGGCCTATTTTTCCTTTTCCCTTTCCCCCCCCTGGTATAACCCACCCCTTTTTCAAGTGAAACCCATTCTGGCATTAAAAATTCTTTTATTTACTAGCAAATCTTTCGCAAAAAAATTTCTATCTACATTCAGAAAGGGGGTTTTTGGGCCCGTAGCAAAGCACATTGAGTTAAAATTTTTTTCCTTTTTTTAAGGAATAATTTAAATGTTTCCAGCAAAAACCCTTTTTCCCCCTCATTTCCATCCTTTCCCTCCTTTTGCATTTCAATATTTTTTTAAAATTTGGGGGGAAATACCTTTCCCTTTAAAAATTTCCCCTGAAATACCCTTACTGTGTCCCCCACCCAGGCCCTAAGCTCTTTAAAGCTATTGAAACCCCTTAATGCTTTTTTGTTTTTTTCCTCCTTTTGATTTTGGGAAATTTTTCCAGCATTAAAACCCCCCTTTTTCTTCTTTTTTATTAGGAAATTCCACTTTTTTTAAAAAATTCCCTTAAATTTTTTTTGGTTCTTTTCCCCCGGGGGTTTAAAATTGTTCCTTTTTTGTTTAATTTGGAAATTCAGCAAAATATTTATTTTTTGGAATGTGTTATTTGTTTTTTTTTATTTGGGAAATATACTATCCCCCTTTGAATTTTTCCCCTGATTTTCCACCTTAAAATTTTTACTGATTTTTTTTTCCTTTAAAATATCTTTTTTAAAATACCCCCCCGGGTCTTTTTCCCCCAAATTGATTTTTTTCCTTTTCCCAAACTAGGGTTTAAAAAATGTTTTTGTCTCCTTTTCCCAAATTTAAAATCATTTAACTTTCTTTTTTTAAAGTTTTATATTAAAAATGAAAACCCCCCTTTCTGTTTTTTTTATGAAACTTGTTTTTTATTCCTGTATTTCCTCTATTAATTTTCCATTTTGATTCCCCTTTTTTTTTTTTTTTTTTTTTCTGAAATCAGGGAAAACCCCTTAAAATACGCCTCATGGGTTTTCCCATACCGGGGGCCATTGAGATGCCCTTTTTTTTTTTTAACCCCAAAAGGGAATTGCCAGTTTTTTTTTTTAATTCTTCCTTAATTCTCCTGAACCCTTTGTAAAAGTTGACCCCCTTTTAAAATTCCCTTTCTTTTAATCTTATTTTTAAAAACCCCTCCCTTTTTCAATTTCTTTGGGGACGGGGTGCATGGTATGTTTTAAATGAAAAAATTTCAATATTAAATTTTAAAACAGAACCCCAGAATTTTTTGGGGCATTATCTTTAATAACCCCAATCTGGAATATACTGCTTTGAAACAGAGGAATAGAACGTATGGGCCCCCTTACCCCTGGGGGGCTTTTTTCTCCAAAAAATCTATAAATTTGGGAAAATTTAATGAAAACATCTTTTTTTTAAAGCTTTTAAACTTTAATTTCGCATGAACCCGCAGATGGAAACTTCTTCGCTTGTGCAGGGGGATGGAAGAAAAAGCCCCAGCCAAAATTTTGTTTCCCCTTTTTCTTGAAATCTTTTTATTTTCCTTAGTGTATCCTCAAAATAAAACCATTAAAGTTCCTTTTTTTTGGAAACATTTAAAGTATTTGCCAGCATCCCATTCCATTCCTTTTAAAAATTTTCCCTTCAGAAACAAAAAAAACCCCCTTTGGGGGGGCCCCTACCACCCCCTGCCCTTCAAAAAAACCCTTTACATTCCTTGCCCCCCCAAAATACTTACCCTTTTGCTCGTTTTATTGGCGTTTTCTGCATAATCCCAAAGGTTGGATAGTATCTTGATTTTTTTTTTTAACTATTGTATATGAGATAAAATTTTCTTTTTTTAAAAAATAAAAATATAAATTTGAGCTTTCCCAAAAATTTCCCGGGTTTAATCTTATGTTTTTAAAACCGGAAAGGTATTAAAACCCTTTTTTACATTTTAGGCCCCATTAAATTATTGTTTTTGTCCAACTTTCCTTTTAAATTTACAAAAACCCCCTTTTTTCTTTTGGGGCCCCACACGGGAAAAATTTCTGTTATAAAAATTTTGGAAAACCAAAAGGGGGTTTTTTCAAATTTCCCCCTTTTTCCCCAAAACAACCGGGGCCCCTCCCCCCCCTGCCATCCTTCCCCCTTTTGGCCCCCCCCCCCTTCTGCTATTAACCCCAATTTTGGCCCAAAACTACCCCTTGGATTTTAACCTCACCCACAAACCCCCTCTACTTGGGTTGGACTCTTTCCAAAAGGAACCCCCCCACCCAGAAAAGGGGAAAATCCCATTTTTTTTTGGGAGTCCTTGGAAAATTATTTTCTTCTGTCCCCTTGTTCTTTTTTTTCCAACTCATTTTTTTGCTTAAACTTTTTTCCCCTTGGGATTTATTTTGCCACCCCCTCTTTTACCAGCCCCCAATTCCCCCCTTTTTTTCCCATTAAGAGAGACAAAAATTGTCCCAACCCCTTTGTGTTTTTTTTGCCAAAACATTTTTTAAATCGAGTGTTTAACTTTGCAAAAAATATCTGCTTTTTTCCTTTTTTGTAAAATATCGGGAGCTTCATCTCGTTCCCCTGTGCTCCTTTACCCCAAACTCACAGTCCATTTTTAAATTTTTCTTTCCCTTTGGAACTCAAAACTGTTGTTTCCTTTTGCCCAGATTAAAAATGGACCCGCCACTATTATTTTTCCATTACTTTTTTTTACACTGGCCCCCCCGTTGTCTCTGGGGGGGCCCGGGCTCCCAAGACTTTTTTCCCCGAGGCATATATTTTTTTTATTGAAACAAAGTTTTTTTGCCCAGGTGTTTTTTAAAACCCTCCCCCCTTTTTATTAAATTTGCCTTCGTCCTGTTTACCCCCCGCAATTTTTTGCAAATCCCTTGGGAAAAATGTATCCTTTTTCCCGTTTACTTCCACTCTAAAAAGGAATATAGGGGTTTTTTGAAGGCCCAAAAACACTGCGGGGTTTTTCCATTTTTACACTCCACTGGGTGCCCCCCTCAAATCCATTCCCCCCCAATCTTCTTTTGGCTTTTTTTTTTTCCTGGGTTTTAATGGCAATGCGGGATGCAATAACTAAAAGAAACCCTACCCCCAAAAACCGAAACCCAGGTCCTCAAAACCCCCCCTCTTTAAGTTGTTTTAAAATTGTTTGTCAGAGATTTTTCACATCAGGGGCCTGTGGGGGGTTTCATTTTGTATGGTTTCGGGGCATTTGCTCTTTCCTTTTTCTTCTTTGGAGCGGGTTTACTGGCCCCCTGCAGATAGGTTAAGGCCTTCTACAGCCCTGTCCCAGCTCCCCTTTGAGTATCTGCCTTTTCCCCTTGGGAATCCCCTCCATGCTTTTTGATCCCTGTGGGGGGGGGGAGCCCAGAAAACCCTTTCTGGAAATTTGGAAACGTATTAAATTTGCCACCCTGGAGGAGTTTGGCTGCCTGGGCCCACCCTCTGTAGGGTCCAGTTAACCTCTCTACCACAGCGAAAACTGAAAATTTCCCAAATACAAAACTATAAAAAAACAAGCCCAAAAAGAGAGCGGGGAAAAAAAAACTTCATTGGCCTCCCCTTGTAAAATAAATTCCCTGTTTTGGGAGTTGCCCTTATTTTTCCCCCCATCTAGTGAAACCTGTTTTTTTTAAAAAACCAAAAGCAGCTGAAACTGTTTAAAAACCCCCTCTCTATTTTAAAATGACCATTCAATACCCCAGGAGTTTTAATTTGACTTGATGCTATTTTCGATAAAGAAAGTGTTTTTTAATTTTTTTAAACCACACAATTACATATACAAAAAGGGAAAACCCTTTTAAAGGAAAGACTACTTTTGTAGTAAAAATTTTTAATATACTACAGGGAGTTTTTGTTTTTTACTTTAAAAAGGTGTAAAAGGTTTTTTTAAAACAAAGGAATTTGAAACCCCCTTTTTCTTTTTTAAAAACCATTTTTGAAAAAACACGTAGGATGACTGCTATCCCAAAACCCAGTTAGGGGGAAAAGCAAAGACATACATGGTTAAAAATACAAAAGGGGCCCTCAAAAAAGTGAAACAAAAGTTTTTTAAGAAAAAAAAGCTTTTTTTAGGGAAATTTTTGGTGAAAACCTAAAGAAAAAAACCCTTTAAACAAAGAAAAACTTTGTAAATTATTATTTTTACGGATTTATTTAGCCCCAAACAGTTTTTTTTTAGCACTTATATAAGGAAGACAATACAGAAAACAATCCCAAAGGGGGTTAGGGGGGCCC
Source organism: Staurois parvus (assembly GCA_951230385.1). NCBI lineage: Eukaryota > Metazoa > Chordata > Amphibia > Anura > Ranidae > Staurois > Staurois parvus. The sequence goes on from CATNWA010002232.1 coordinate 16,739, forward strand.
TGCCCTTTTGGAGCTTAAAAATCTAAGAGGGAACATTTTATAGTTTTTTTACTTCCCTCTCCGGGAAAAGCACAAAAAATGGGGGAGCCCCAAAAAAAGGGGGGAAGTTCCGTTTTTAAAGACTGCTCCCCTGCTCCCATTAAGGTTTTGGCACCTTTTGGGGAGCGGGTACCCAAAAATTTAAACAGATACCACTCCCGATTCCGGCCCCCGATCGCCTAGGGGGATGGGAAAACAAGGTTCCCCCCTTTCCCTTGTATTTCTTTTTGGGACACGTGACGGGTTTTCCCAGAAGACTACAGGCCCCTTTCCCAACGAAGGCAGCCCCTACTGGGCCCCTTTGCGCAGGGGGTCCCGGGCCCTGTAAAGCTGAAAAGTTTTATCACACCCCTTGGCCCCACACTGAAGAGGGCCGGCCTCCTGGAATACAGGCGGCCAGTGAAACGAACTGCAAGGGACACACCGGGGGCCCCCAAGGGGAAAAGGGTTAAGGGGCTGTTTTTTAAAAGCCCAGCATCAAACAGTTTTGTGGGCTTTCTGATTTTCAAAATTTTTTGAAAAGGTCGAGGGGAACCGCTTTAAGCCTCAATGGGCCCCCACGTTTCAAAATATCAAAATAAAAATACCATTTTTGGGAGCAATAGTCCAAAAATTTGATTGTTAGCACATGGCTTTTAAAGAGGTGTTTCAAAAACATTTCATGCAAAAATATCCAAAAGGGACAAGCAGGGAAAAATTTTTCTTAAAAAATTTAACGAAAAAACAAAATTTTTGTTTTTAAAAAGTACAGTATTTTCCGGGGAAAAAAATTCGAGTGCCCAAAAGACCCCCCCATGTTAAGAAATGAAAAATACTTTAACAAAAATCATTCCCGGGAAGGGTTTTTTTTCTTCTTACAAGAATTTAAAAAATTAAAATTTTTGAAACCCCAAATTCATTTTTGATTTGAACTACATGAAAAAAAAAAAAGGACAAAAAATTCGCCCCAATATTTTTTTCGGTTTTTACTTGGCTTCGTGTAAATTTCCCCCCCTCCCCCCTTTAAATTTCCTTTTTTAACAGAAATGAGTCCTTTTTGACAATTTTTTTTCCTGAAAACCAAAAAGCTAAAATTTATTGTGGGGAGAATTTGTTTTTTTTTTTCTGTGTATCCCCTTGGGGCAGTCATTTAAAGGGGGAAAGGTAAGGGTTTAAAAACCCCTTTAAAGAAAAAATTCCGGGTCTTTCGCCTGTTAACATATTTTAAACGGTCCATTTTTTGGCCCAATTTTAAATTTTTTATTTTGGGCTTATTTTGGCCCAAATTTTCCCCAAAAAGGGTGGAAATCACTGAAGGAACACAGTTATTTTTTTGCCCCAAGGGGTTTCCCACAAAAAAAGGTAGGTGGCTGTCACCCGGGGTTTCCAAATTTCGGGAGAATGTTTTTGCTTTTTTTCCAAAAATGAATAAAAAATGTTTTGATTGGGAAAAATGCGGTTGTGCGCCCTTTTCCCCCTCCCTCACCCTTAATCAAAAGAACACTTTGCACCCCTTTTCAAAAAATAAAAAGGTTTTCCCTGGCGGGATAATATGGCCCCCTGCCTATTTTGGGCCCCAAATTAAGTGTAAATATAAATGGGTTTAAACCCCCTTCCAGACCGGAACTTTTTACCCCCTTCCGACCAGACCCTTTTTTCCCAGTTTTTTAGTGCTATAACCCCTTTGGGAATGAAAATTCGGGGCGATCATGAAACAAAGAAACCCAAAGGGAATTTTTTAAACCTTTTTTTTTTTGATAGATAAAGCTTTAAATTTTGGGGGAAATTTTTTTTTCCCACCACTGGGATTTGAAATTTTTTTTTTCTAGGGAAATTAAATTGCCCAAAAAATTTTTTTAGAAAAAGTGTTTTTTTTAAAAAATTTTTGCAAATAAAAAAATTTTTTCATAAAAAACCCTTACCCAAAAATTTTTATTCCTTTATTTTTTTTAAGAAAAAAAAAAAACCCAAATTATTTTTTATAAGCAAAAATTAAAATTTTTAAAAACATTTTTTTTTTACATTTTTTTTTTTTTTTTTTAAAATTAATTTTTTTTTTTTTTTTATTTTTTTTTTTTACTGTCACCCCAAACAGTACAGTGTCACCATGGTGCCCCTGGGGAAATACTTTTTGGGGGGGGTGGGTAAAAGATTTTTTTTTTTTTTTTTTTTTTTAAAATGATTGCTTTTTCACCCATATAGGATGTAAAAGCAATTTATTTCTCTTTCTCCTGTTTGCAAATTTCCCGCACTCATTGAGAAAAAAAAGTGAGCTTTTGATTGGTCCCAGCTTGTTCCCCAAAAGGTTTAAAAAGGGTTTTGTGAACAGAAATTTCCCCACATATAAGCAATGAAACCCGAAAATGGGGAAACTTGGCTTACTACTTTGCATTGATCACTGATTGGGCCAAACATGATCAAAATGAAACCCGGGCCTTTGTACAGAGGCCCCGAACCCCTCGGGTGGGTTTTTTTTACCCGTGTCCCGGGAAAACACAAACGGGCAACCCGGAAACGGGTGCTGCGCGCTCCCAGGGAGGGGGCGCACAAGCAGGGTGGGGGGAGGCCGTTTTTAGACGGCCACCCCGACCCTGCAAATGCCACCGGTTTCCCGGCCCTTTTTTTTTTAAAAAGGCCCGTCCGGGGAAATGGTTTTTAAAGGAAACCCTTTGATTTAATAATTTAAAAACTAAAATTTAGATTAAAGTAAAGCGCTGCGGAAATTTGGGAAAAAATATACAAGTACCTGTAATAAATTTTCCCCCCTGGGGAAAAGGGACCCGCCTGGGGTTTACAATGCATCCCGGCCAGAAAGCCCCAAACGTGAAAAACCTGGAAGGGAAATGGGAATTGCTCCCTTGTAGCGGAATTTTCCTTTGGGGATTTTTAGCTTCCAAGGGCATCCCCTCAAATATGGTTTTTTACATAAAAAGGGGAAAAGGAAAAAAAAATGAAACAGTTGGAAAATGACAAACCCTTTTTTTTGCAAATTTAAAGGGAAATGTTAAAAACATTCTTTTGCTTCGCTGTTTGTTTTAGATGCCCAGATAACAAGTAGGAAACCTCACTTTTTTTCTTTTTACGCGTGGGCCCCTTTCCCCAGTAATACGGAGTCATGGGCGAGCTTTTCGGAGTTTTCCCCCAAAAGGGGAAATTGTTTTGGGGGCCGGGTTAGTGTACCTTTTGTCACGAAAAATGCCAATTTTTTTTGCCGTTTTTCCCCCGAAGGTTAAAAGTTAAATTTTTTTATAACGGTAAAAACTGGTTTTTTCCCGGGCAATGTTGTTTTTAAAAGCCCTAAATGTAGTGGGAAAAAAAAGGACTTTTCGCAGGGGTTTTGGGGGACCTAGAAAAAAGAAAAAAACTGCTGCCCCAAAAAGATTGCAGAGCTCAAAACTCAGTCTTCCCCCCTGTCCCTTTTCCACCAAAAAAAGTGCAAGGGAACTCCCCTAAGCAAAACATTTAAAGGGCGAGCTGCATTGCCAAACCCCCTAGTTACCGTATTTTTTTCTCCGAAGAAGGGGGGAGAGTGGGTGCAACCCCCCCATAAATTTTTGGAACCTTTTAATGGAAAAGGAAGAAAAATTTTATAAGGGGGAAGCGCTCAACCCAAAAAATTAAATGACAATTATCTTAAAACAATAAAATGAAAAAATGGTGGGAAAATCCCCATATATAAATTTTTACGTCCCTGGTGGTATAGTTTATTTAAAAAAAAAATAAACCCCTTTGGAAAATTTATGCAAATTAAATAAAAAGAAAAACTATTTCCCAAAAATCCTCAAAATAGAATTATCATCCCTTTTTTGGGTTTGTGATTTAACAAAATAAAAACCTCCTTAAAAATGTGCAAAAAAGGGTTCTTTAAAAACAATTAATTAAAACCAAAATTTAAAAAAGATATTAATTACAATAAAAAAAAAATTGGGGATGCCCCTGTGCAAAAAAACAAGAAAAAAAAATTTAAAAAGATGTCCCCCTCCCTGCTGCAATGTGCTCTTCCCTTAAAAAAACTTGACGTGACCCCCCCTCAATAATAGCCAAAATTTCCCCCTCACCTTCCACATTCGACCCTTGGGGGGTCACAACTTTTATATATATATATAATATATAAAAATTCTTTCCCGATATTAAATTTCCCCCCAACCCGCCTCCACCGACCAAGATCCCCTCCAGGCAAAAAGTTACACTCCAAAAAACTCCCCCACAAAACCCGGAACCCCCAGAAAACAGGGCGCATTTTGTAGAAAAAAAGACCTCCATAGTGCAAAAAATGTTTTTTAAACCCTCAGCGATAAAAGAAAAAAATGCCCCTCACATTCCTCCAAAAAGAGAGAAGCCAAATTCCCAATTTTGCTTTTGGGTAAAAACAGGGGTTTCAAAGATGGCGTCCCCAACCCCGGGGGAAAACCCGGAAAATACGTCACCCCCTTTTACCGGAAATTTTCGACGCGTTTTCCCCCACGATAGGGCTTCTTCCGGATCAGAAAATATGGAGGTCTGCTTTTTCTTGCATATGCGCCCCGTGCTGAGTCCGGTTTTTGTTGAGGGGGGGTTTTTTGAGGTAAAAATTTTTTGCCCCCGGAGGAGGGTCTTGGGGGCGGTGGAGGCAGTGGAGGGAATTAAAATCTGGGAGAGATATATTATAAAATTATATATTATATATAAAATATATATAATTTTATATAAATGTCTGTGACCCCCCAAGGGTCGAATGTGGGGGAAAGGGGAGGGGGCCCTTTTGGCTATTATTTTTAGGGGAGTTTAAGTCAAGTTTTTTAAAGAAGAGCAAATTGCAACATGGAGTGAATCATTTGGACACTTTTTCATGAAATTTTGCACAGTGGGGCATCACAATTTAATTTTTTTTGTAATTAATATCTTATTTTAAATTTGGGTTTTAAATTTTTTTGATTTTTAAATAACACTTTTGCACTTTTAAAAAAAGGTTTTTAGTTTTTCATCCCCTAAAACCAAACCGGGGTGGGATAATTTTTTTTATGAGGAATTTCACAGTTTTTTTTATTTTTTTAATTTGATAGCTTTTAAAAGGTATTTTTTTTTATCACTATACCCCCCAGGGAATTTTATAATTTATATATGGGGGAATTGCACCAGTTTTCATTTTATTTAAATTTAAAATTTAAAAACACTATTATTTTTGTTTTGGGGCTTCATCCCCTTTTAAAAATTTTTTTTTCACAAAAATCCCTTGGGGGTATTTGAGAATAGGTGATAGCAGCTAACCACTAGGTTTTTTTTGGAGCGCCCCGGGGGGTTTCTGTTAAAAATTTATCAAGAAAGGGAAAATCCGATGGGAAATTTAGCTTTACACTGTTCCCCAACCACTGGACATGTTTACGGGGTGGCAAACACTGTACCCCCCGCTTTCACCCCAAAATGCCTTGTGCCCCTAGTTAAAAACAAAGGTGGCCGGGGGCCAAATCATGGTTTTTTTGGGCCGCCTTAAGTTTGGGATTCTCAGGCCCCCAAACAAACACCTTGAAAGGTAAGTCACTTGCCACGACTTTCAAAAAAATTTTGGTGACCAGGGGTTTTCCCCATTTTTGGGAGACCCTTGGGTTTTCCCCCAAAAACAAAAACCATTTCCAAATGATAGTTTTTTTCCCAATTTAAAACAGGATTTTGGTTTTTTGTTAAAAAATGGGTTTTTTCACAAAGCAGAAAAAGATTCGCAACCTTCCTGGGCCCCGCAGTCGTGGGCCTCAATACAGAGCTACTATGGTCAGTTTTCCTTCCCCCGGGATCTCTTTAAAAGGGGAACCCGGAAAAATTTTTTCATAAAGAGTGGGGTCCCGATTCCAGTATCCAAACCCTCCCAAAAACAAAATTTTGGGGCAAATTTTTTGAGGTTAAAATTTAGGTTTTCTTTTTTGCCAAAAAAGGCCCGTCCAAAACCATATTTGGTAATGATTTTGTTTCTTTAAACCCGGTGTTTCCAAATCTTTTTTCCCCAAAAACCCCCGTAGTTTTTAAATTTTTCCCCAAACTCGAACAATGTAACCAAGTAAAAACATGCCAAAGCCTGGGAAAAATTTTATACAAAGGGGACTGCAATTTTTGCTTTTTTAAATAACACTTTTAAACAGAAAAAATCCCCTTGGGGTGAACGCCTTTAGGCTCTGCATTCATGGGACCAAAAAAAAAAACCCTATAGTATAGAGGAGAGCGAGGGGGCAGGGCCAAACCCTGGGTCCCCTTTTGGGGAATTTGGGCACACGCAGCTGGGGTTTCCCCCATACCAAAACTGCATGCTGGGGGGGGCACCTGAAAAAAGGGGGAAGAGGCCAGGAAAGCTTGCGGGGGGCCCAAGAAGTGGAAAGATCCGGGCCCGCTCTTGCCCAAAAAAAACTGCACACAGCAGGGAAGTATAACAAAAATTTTTTTATTTTTCCCCAAAAAAAAAAAAAAATAACCCTTTTGAAAATGCTTTTAAATAGCTTCAGCTACAAAACAGTACACAGTGTGGGTTCCAGCTGTGAGACGAGATTCCTAAACTCACAAACCCGGAAAAATAAAAAAGTCGGGCTGGGGTAACTTCCGGTTTATTTATAGGGGAGCTTTGTATTCTGGGGGCCGATTTTCAAAAACTTTTCCTTATTTGGGTGAGGCGAGAGGCGGTCCCCGATAAAGACACAATTTTAAAAGCCTAAACCAATCAAAAAAAGCTTTGTATTCATTTTACAGAAAACAAAGCTGGCCCCATGAATGGCTGGGGCCCACTCAGGGGGTGACTCTTTCATTTTTTCCAGGTGTTTTTCGGGAAGTTTCTGCCCCCCACAGCTTTGGGAAACCCCCTTTTGTGCTACATTTCAGCGTTAAAACAGAGTAAAAGGTTTTGCCGCAGAGCAAGGGCCCCCAAATTTCCCCCTTTTCTTTTTGGGGCCCCCCGCCGCCATGCTTTTAGCCCCCCCCTCCCCGCCCCCAGTGCCCCTAAAGCAAGCAGCTTTTCCCATGGGGTCACCTATGAAAGGGTCCCCTCCTGAGCCACTGCGGATCCATTCCCCCACAAAGGGCTTGGGAAACCAGCCCTGCCCCCTTCTCCTCAAATTTGGGTCACTGGCTGTGGGAAAAACAGCAAACGGAAAACCAAAAAAGGAGGGAGAGTCCCCGGAGAGGGCCCCAGGGGGCCTGTTTTTACATCACTAAAAGCATGATGGAGGGGTCAGGTGAGTATTGGGGGGGGCTGCACACAGAAGGATTTTTTTAAAAACATGCAATTTAAAAACATGGGTAAAACATTTTGGCCCTTTAAAACCCAAAGTAAAAAAAGCCTGGGTAGAACCCCTATTCATTGCCCCTGGCATTTTAAGTTTTTTCCCCTTTTTAAAAAAATTAGTTTTTAGTTGCTGGGTTCATTTTATCAAAAAGCAAAGATAAGCACAGCTATGGGGCCAATGTAGCACTGAGTAGTGCCAGACGGTTTTGGGAAGCCCTCTGTGTTGGCAGCATAACCCTTTTTCTACCCATCCGGGCTTTACACTCATCCTATAGACTACATTACACAGTAATCTGGTATAGGGCCTTCAAACAATATTTCATCATCTGTCAGCTATTACAACTCTAATCCATATACCGTTCCCAGGTGATACACCTCGAAACCCAGTTTTTCCTCCCAGTCTCTGGATCTTGTAGATTTCGATGCTCATTTTAAAAGAACAGCAAGAAATTCTTATTTACACAGATGAGTCACTACCCTACAGGATAAACAGACATATGGGTAGATTCCTAGGAAGAGAAAACAATTGCATGAAAATGAGAAATGACATCCTCCTGAGTGACATTATCAACAACTTCAACGAGTAAACTTTAATCCAGTGAATGCCAAGGATGTGCAATAGCAACCATAATCTTGTCTTTTTTTGTTCCACTGGATCTTTTTTTTTTTTTTTAAAGTAAAAGTGATTCTAATGTGCTTAAAGTAAAAGAGAAACATTTAAAAAAGCAATTAAAATTAACTGCATTTAAAAAAAATAACCATAAAAAGGCCTAGTTCACACTGGCTTTAAAAGCAGGTGTTTGAGGGGCGTTTTTAATACCCCTAAAAACGCCTATGGAAATGATACTATGGGCACCCACACAGTGCTGTTCACATTATCAAAACATGAAGCTTTAGCCTCGCGTTGCTTCAAAATTGAAGCCATCATGTCGAGTCAGGAGGAGTTTGAAGCCTTTCAAATGCCTCCCATTCAAGTCTATGGTGTTTTCAGTGCGGTCGGGGATGTTACTACCATTAGACTTTATTATAGGTGCAGTTTTAATGCTTATAAAAGCCTCAAAACCACACATAGGGCAATATGGGAAGCATTTTTAACACTTGTAAAACGCGTATACTAAAGCTCATTAATGCTGTCTAATGCTTTAAGGGCATTTTTGAAGCGCTTGAAATTGAATCGTGTGAAAAAGCCCAAACTTTGCATAGGGCACACGTTTCTACATAAACAATGATAAACTTTTGGGTTGTGCCCCACATTGGAGTGAGAGCAGTAATTCAAGGGCTATTTTATATTTAAAATAGTTTTCTAAACATTGTGGTAACATTACTGTAACCATCCCCTGTACCATGTCTGCAGTCTCTGGTCATCTCCTGTACCATGTCTGCAGTCTCTGGTCATCTCCTGTACCATGTCTGCAGTCTCTGGTCATCTCCTGTACCATCTCTGCAGTCTCTGGTCACTCCTGTACCATGTCTGCAGTCTCTGGTCATCTCCTGTACTTGTCCGCAGTCTCTGGTCATCTCCTGTACTGTGTCCGCAGTCTCTGGTCATCCCCTGTACTGGTCTGCAGTCTCTGGTCATCCCCTGTACTGTCCTGCAGTCTCTGGTCATCTCCTGTACCATGTCTGCAGTCTCTGGCCATCTCCTGTACCATTTCCGCAGTCCTGGCATCTCCTGTACTGTGTCGCAGTCTCTGGTCATCCCCTGTACTGTCTGCAGTCTCTGGTCATCCCCTGTGCTGTCTGGGAGTCTCTGTCATCT
>CATNWA010002233.1:0-24742 GCA_951230385.1 Staurois parvus
GTCTCAGGACCCCTTCATCAGGCATGTGGTCCTGCAAAGACTCCGAAATGTTGCTTGCTGTTACCTATGCTAGCATTCATTAAACAACTTTTGTAAAATCTCCATCAGAAACCAAACTGCCCCAGGTGAGGGTCACAGAAAAGCCATAGGCGCGACCAGTTGATGAGCCCATATAGCCTTGGTAAAAATCCCAGCATCAGAGCATCCTCTGGCCACTAAGGGGAGCTTCCCCTGGTCTTTTGCCCGGCAGACCTTCACCTTTATAAACCCTTTTTCTGTAAACTGTCCCAATAGTGGGTGGCACCACACCCCACTACGGGAGGGGCTAGCAGAAGGGTTCCGCGAGGATAATGAAAGTCATGTTCAACCACCATATTTGTTATCTGAAAAGTCACACTTCCTTTGCTTCTTATCTTCCGAAAAACCTCTTCTCATCTCCCCAGAACTAAGGATTTCTAACTTAGATGTCCTTAAACAGGTTTTTATCTCCTAATGTGAGGTTACTAAGATGTCATCAACATGGTTCCATTCCATAAACCAAGGTTTTATCTTGCTCTCAGCAGAATATCTTGTGACTCTGTTCCTTTGACCTAGAGAAAGTAACACATCAGCACCTCTCATGCGCCTGGCATTTGGGCAACAATGCTTTATTGTAAAAATTACCCAAGATACAAAGGTCCTAAGGCCAACACATAGCATAGGCATTACACACACCTTTCCCAGATGTATCGTGTATATGACATTTTCAGAGAGACAACCAACCTGTGTGTAATTGGGATTGAAGAACCCAGCCATGGTAAGTGTTGGTAAGACAGTGGAATCGCTCATAAAACCAGCAACTTCCCAGATTTCCACACAGAGTAGGTCAGAGAGTTTCTCATACACCCAAAGAGTATCTTTATAATGGAATCTATTGATTTGGTAGGATGCCCAGATGTATCTAAACACGTGATAGCTCACAGCAGTGTTGGGAAGGAGATGGGGGATCCTTGTAAATCTCAATTGCAAAGAAAAATGTCATCAAGAATTCATATTTTGACAGATCCAATCTGTGAAGGATTTGGGACAAAACAATATTTAATCTTACGCAGGGACCTTGTGAAAATCAAGAATTTCCAGTCTGATATTTGTAATATGATTAGAAAGATTAAAGAAATGATAAATACCTTTTGTGACTCACCTGCTAATGCCGATAAACACATTGGTTAAAGCTGTAACATTCCTTTAATTAAGGGTTAATTCCAGGGAAACAAATACACCTTTGTAATGCTGTCCAGCCTGTCCTGAAATTTACACATCTCTGCCCTACAACCCAGCTAGGCTTTAGACCTGACATGTCTCTGTAACTACCGGTAGGTCTCCTTCTAGTCCTGTGATTGGACAGTATACCTTCTTTACTCTGCTCTCTCTTTCTTAGAGTATATATACAATGCAGCACACATACTGTATCTGAGAGCTGTTGTATAGGATGCATTTGGTGCTTTATAAAATCCTGAATAATACCAATAATAATAATAATAATGAATTGCAGCACCAAACATATAGTAATAAAAATGCACGTATCACTCAATTAATCAAAACAATAAATAAATATAAAATTATATACGGTATATAAGCTAAAAATATATATATAGCCTATATCACCACGCAAAAATGTGAGATAATTTATATCTATAACATAATATAACTCAAACTGTGATTGGAGCTGCTATTTTCAATAAATTCAAATAAAAGAACCTAAATAAGTGAAGACCACCATAAACAGAGCTCACTAATGAGATGCAATCCAATCCCCAAAACTGTGTGAAATATAAAACAATGGAAAATTCATAATTAAATATAAATACATAAACAAAAAAAATTAATATAAAAATAAATAAATAACAAACAGCACTTTTCCACCAGACAGTGCACAAGTGAAAAAAAAAATCAGTTCATAATATAAAATAAAGTTCACGTACTGCAGCTCAACACCCCCATCAAAGTGCAAACTCAGCAGATGCTGGTGATTACCGTATTTTTCGCTCCATAAGACGCACTTTTTTCCCCCCAAAAAAGGGGGGAAAATGTCAGTGCGTCTTATGGAGCAAATATAAAGCGGCCGGTCCGGTATTTCTGCCGCCACCATGTCAGAATACGGGCCGGCTGCTCAGCTGTTCTCTCCTGCAGGGCCTTACCTGTTCCTCGCTCCAGCACTGTACAGTCTTCCGCGCTGGCTTCTGTGACAGCCAGTGCCCACTGCGCATGTGCTGCGCTTTGTGAATGGTGCGGTGTCTTCTGGGACACAACACAGGTCCCAGAAGGCGCTGGGCCATTCACAAAGCGCAGCGCTTCTCGCGCATGCGCAGTGGGCACCCGGCTGTCACAGAAGCGGCGCAGGAAGAAGAGGGAAGGACAACACCGCGGAAGTGGGAGCGGGTACCTGTCAAATTCAGGTACCCGCTTCCCCCTCCCTCCCCAAAGGTCAGCAGTCTCTGGTCATTCCCTGCACTGTCTGAAGTCTCTGGCCATTCCCCTGCACTGTCTGCAGTCTCTGGTCATTCCCTGCACTGTCTGCAGTCTCTGGTCATTCCCTGCACTGTCTGCAGTCTCTGGTCATTCCCTGCACTGTCTGCAGTCTCTGGTCATCTGTACTGTGTCCCTGGTATTTTTCCTGTACTATGTCCGCAGTCTCTGGTCATCTCCTGTACTGTGTCCGCAGTCTCTGGTCATCTCCTGTACTGTGTCCCGCAGTCTCTGGTCATCTCCTGTACTGTGTCTGCAGTCTCTGGTCCATCTCCTGTACTATGTCCGCAGTCTCTGGTCATCTGTACTATGTCTGCAGTCTCTGGTCATCTCCCTGTAGTATGTCTGCAGTCTCTGGTCATCTCCTGTACTATGTCCGCAGTCTCTGGTCATCTCCTGTACTGTGTCCCGCAGTCTCTGGTCATCTGTACTATGTCTGCAGTCTCTGGTCATCTCCTGTAGTATGTCTGCAGTCTCTGGTCATCTCCTGTACTGTGTCCGCAGTCTCTGGTCATCTCCTGTACTGTGTCCGCAGTCTCTGGTCATCTCCTGTACTATGTCCGCAGTCTCTGGTCATCTCCTGTACTGTGTCTGCAGTCTCTGGTCATCTCCTGTACTGTGTCCGCAGTCTCTGGTCATCCCCTGTACTATGTCCGCAGTCTCTGGTCATCTCCTGTACTATGTCCACAGTCTCTGGCCATCTCCTGTACTATGTCTGCAGTCTCTGGTCATCTCCTGTACTGTGTCCGCAGTCTCTGGTCATCTCCTGTACTGTGTCTGCAGTCTCTGGTCATTCCCTGTACTGTGTCCGCAGTCTCTGGTCATCTCCTGTACTGTGTCTGCAGTCTCTGGTCATTCCCTGTACTGTGTCGGCAGTCTCTGGTCATCCCCTTTTCTATGTCTGCAGTCTCTGGTCATCTCCTGTAGTATGTCTGCAGTCCATTGGTTCAGAATATTTTTTTTTTCTTGTTTTTCGCCTCTAAAACCTAGGTGCGTCTTATGGAGCGAAAAAATATGGTAATCAGCATTAAATCAGATACCAATAGATGTGGAGATTCATTAAAGATTGGCTCAGATGTAATAATGGTCACTCATCAGATGGTTAATCCATAAATAAATATATGTCAACTATTGTAAAATGTATCAAATCTAATTTTAATATATATATATATATATATATATATATATATATATATATATAAAAATATATAAAAATATATGATATTAATATATATATAATATATATATACTATATATATATATATATATATATAAATATATATAATAAATGAAAAAGTTCATACACAATAAAGTGCAATCCTGCAATCAAATCTTCCAAGTATGAATAATAAAATACCTTTTATTCAATAAAAAAAACTAAACCAAAAAAAAATTCAAGCATATAAATTTTAATTATTAATGATTAATCAAATTAAAATAAAAACAAACAAACAAAATAAGAGTTGAAAGAAGGGGAAAACGGAGTCATTTGGGACTGATTAGGGTTAAAAAGTGGTTGTAAAGGCTGAAGGTTTTTTACTTTCATGCATTCTATACATGAAGGTAAAAAATCTTCTGTGTGCAGCAGCTCTCACAGCCACCTCAATGCTTACCTGAGCCTCATCGCTATCCTCGGCTGTCCCAGTTCCCTGCTTTCTCATTGGCTGAGACAGCAAGTGGGGGCCATTGTCAATCAAGCCAGTCAGCCAATGAGGAGCTAGAAGAGGGTGGGGCCAAGCTGCTGCTCCGTTTGTGAATGGACACACGGAGCAGCGGGTACCCCAATAGCAAGATGCTTTCTGTGGGGCACCTGACAGAGAGGAGGAGCAAGGAGAGCCTGCGGGGAACCTGAGAAGAGGAGGATCCAGGCTGTTCTGTGCAAAACCACTGCACACTGCAGGTAAGTATAGACATGTTAATTGTACAATAAAAAATTTAACAACCAAGCCTTTAGAATCGCTTTAAGAAAGTATAACAGTGTCTTCCACAAACTGGAACCACAAAATGTCAGAGGTGAGATCCAAGAAGTGGAATCTGGGATGGCACAGTGGCACTCCTGGCATCTAATACAGTGACTACTTGTGGGCGTGACCGTGGGGGCACTTGGTTCAATGGACGCCTCTTGGGAATGTGAGGGAACAACTCCTTCTAGAAATGTCAACAACTCTGTAAATGCGGGTGACATTGTGTATTACATAATTATATTGTAATATTGGTTTAGAGATTATTTTTGTGTATAATTGTCCATTTTATTCCTATTGTCTTGTAGAGAGGCTACCCCTGTTACCCCCTGATGAAGGTCACAAGTTCATTGGAAACATGTTGGGGATCCTTCGGCAGTATGAAGTGTATAGTACTCCTCTGCCCTAATTTTCAGGGGTTCTTGTTGTATTTGTATTGTGATGTTTTTATACTTGAATCAACACAAAAACAAGTACATGTATACGTTTTTATGCTTTGTACAAAAACAGTTTTATTATTGTGTAGCTGCATTAAAGTCCCGGGGGGAGAAACTACAGGTGAAACTCAAAAAATGAGAATATGGTGCAAAAGGTCATTTATTTCAGTGCAGCAACTTAAAAGGTGAAACTAATATATGAGACTCATTACATGCAAAGCAAAAATAGTTCAAGCCGTGATTTGTCCCATCATTGTGATGATTATGGCTTACAGCTCATGAAAACCCCAAATCCACAATCTCAGAAAATGAGAATATTGTGAAAAGGTGGAATATTCTCGGCTCAAAGTGTCCCACTCTAATCAGCTAATTAAGCCATAACACTGCAAAGGGTTCCTGAGCCTTTAAATGGTCTCTCAGTCTGGTTCAGTAGGAATCACAATCATGGGAAAGACTGCGTGACCTGACACCATCAACTGACACCCTCCATAAGGAGGGAAAGCCTCAAAGGCAATTGTAAAAGAGTTGGATGTTCCCAAAGTGCTGTATCAAAGCACATTAATAGAAAGTTATGTGGAAGGGAAAAGTGTGTAAGAAAAAGGTGCACAAGCAACAGGGATGACCACAGCCTGGAGAAGATTGTCAGGAAAATGGCCATTCAAAAGTGTTGGGACTTTCACCCAGGAGTGGACTGAGGCTGGAGTCAGTGCATCAAGGAGCCACATGGACATGACTCCAAATTGTCGTATTCCTCTTGTCAAGCCACTCCTGAACAACAAACAATGTCAGAAGCGTCTTACCTGGGCTAAGAAAAAAACAGACCTGGTCTGTTGCTCAGTGGTCTCCAAAGTCCTCTTTTCTGATGAGAGCAATTTTGCATCTGATTTGGAAACCAAGGACCCAGAGTAGGAGGAGGAAAGATGGAGGCCCAAGGACCCCAAGTTGGAGGAAGAATGGAGAGGCCCAAGGCCCCTGAGTATGGAGGAAGAATGGAGAGGTCCAAGGACCCCGAGTATGAAGGAAGAATGGAGAGGTCCAAGGACCCCGAGTATGGAGGGAAGAATGGAGAGGCCCAAGGACCCCGAGTAGGAGGAAGAATGGAGAGGCCCAAGGACCCCCGAGTATGGAGGAAGATTGGAGAGGCCCAAGGACCCCGAGTATGGAGGAAGACATGGAGAGCCCAAGACCCCGAGTATGGAGGAAGAATGGGACAGGCACAAGGACCCCGAGTATGGAGGGAAGAATGGAGAGGCCCAAGGACCCCGAGTATGGAGGAATTAAATGGAGAGGCACAAGGACCCCGAGTATGGTGGAAGAATGGAGAGGCCCAAGGACCCCGAGTATGGAGGAAGAATGGAGAGGCCCAAGGACCCCGAGTATGGAGGAAGAATGAAGAGGCCCAAGGACCCCCAGTATGGAGGAAGAATGGAGAGGCACAAGGACCCCGAGTATGGAGGAAGAATGGAGAGGCCCAAGGACCCCGAGTATGGAGGAAGAATGGAGAGGCCAAGGACCCCGAGTATGGAGGAAGAATGGAGCGAGGTCCAAGGACCCCGAGTATGGAGGAAGAATGGAGACGCAGCACACCTGCAAGATGCTTGAAGTCCAGTGTGAAGTTCCACAGTCTGTGTTGATTTGGGGAAGCCATGTCATCTGCTGGTGTTGGTCCACTGTGCTTCATTAAGTCCAGGGTCAATGCAGCCGTTCGTTCTACCAGGAGATTTTGGAGCACTTCATGCTTCCTTCCGCAGACAAGCTTTTTGGGGATGCTGACTTCATTTTCCACCAGGACTTGGCACCGCCCATAACTGCCAAAAGCACCAAAACCTGGTTCAATGACCGTGGGATTTACTGTGCTTGATTGGCCAGCAAACTCGCCTGACCTGAACCCCATAGAGAATCTATGGGGCATTGCCAAGAGAAAGATGAGAGACATGAGACCGAACAATGCAGAAGAGCTGAAGGCCGCTATTGAAGCATCTGGTCTTCCATAACACCTCAGCAGTGCCACAGGCTGATAGCTTCCATGCCACGCCGCATTGAGGCAGTAATTGCTGCAAAAGGGGCCCAAACCAAGTACTGAGTACATATGCAGCTTCTACTTTTCAGAGGTCCGATATTGTTTTCTATGGACAATCCTTGTTTTATTGATTGCATGGAATATTCTCATTTTCTGAGATTGTGGATTTGGGTTTTCATGAGCTGTAAGCCATAATCATCACAATGATGACAAATCACGGCTTGAACTATCTTGCTTTGCATGTAATGAGTCTATCTCATATATTACATTATTCTAACAAGTACAGTCGGTGACATGATAAGTATTTTTTTTTAAATTTGCTTTTAACATTTTGTTTTTGGAGTGAATGGACTTTCCTGAACAAAAACCACATTCACGGTTAGAAAATTATTTGTTTAAGAAAAATATTTCTATCCTGCTTCTTTGAATTTTCTTGTCACTGCATTAAAAAAAAATGCCAATGTGACCCCAACAATCATCAGAAAATCAAATGAATGTTCTGAAAACAATGTATGGCCAGCATTGGGGGAGTAAAAAAAAATGGCAATGTGACCGCACCAATCATTAGAAAATCAAATGAATGTTCTTGAAACAATATATAGGCAGCTCTTGGTGAGTAAAACTTTATTGACAAGGTAATAAAAACACAACTTCATGGGTTAGGTGTAGGTGAGAAGGGGTTGATCTTAGCTCAGACATGGGCTTAAAGTGGTTTTAACTTAAAGCGTCAAAAATAAAAGTCATCAGTTACAAAAACTGTAGCTGCTGACTTTTAAAAAACAGCCACTTACCTGTCCCTCAGTCCCATGGTGTGTCCCCCCCCCCGCAGCCCGTTTCACTGGCCGTCCTGCATTCCAGGAGGCCGGCATCTTCAGCGTGGGCACCCGGCTGTGACAGCTTGCGGCTTCACAGCCGGGTACCCACTGCACATGTGCGAGTAGCGCTGTGCTTCATGAATGGTCCTGTAGTCTTCTGGGACCTGTCACATTTCCAAAAAGACTACAGGGAGGGAGGGAGGGAGGACACCTTCCGTTTCCGATCACCTAGGCGATCAGACTGGAAGTGGGAGCGGGTACCTGTCAAATTCGGGTACCCACTCCCCAAAGGTGCCAATCCTTAATGGGGAGAGCCGGAGGAGCAGTCCTTAAAGCAGAACTTCCCCTTTTGGGTAGAGCATCCGCTTTAAGACAAATATGAACACATGCATATCTAGCACTTTGAGCAGATGTACAGAAGAGAAGACAGCAGCTAAACAGGTACAACTTATGTAGAAGGATGTGTATCATCGGAGGCCAATCACTTCACTTGGCATGTGTATGGGTTTACAACCACTTTAACTAAAATCAGTTAGTTCTTGTGATATCTACATAGAGTTGAGCATTTGTGAAATTAATTAAGACCTACAGTAGTTCCAAGAATCACTGATAAACCGCTTACAAGGGAAACAAGTTGAGAAAAAAAAACCCTCAAAAAGGCACGAGTTGAAATAAAACCTCAACTAGAGGCCGCCATCTCAAGGAAACTTTTAGACAAAATGTGGGACCAGCGTGGACAGGTTTTTTATTTGCTTTTTATTGCTTCTCTTCCTTCCTGTACAAGTTTGTTGGAAAGGCTAAGGCAAACTCAAGCAGGTCAAATGTTGGCCAACTGCAGGTCAACTTCACTGCAATAAATTCTATCTAGTAAGTATGGAATAACTCTTCATCACAATGATGTTTGTGCCTGAAAGCCATAGACAAATTATATTATTATAATACAGGATTTATATATAGTACCAACAGTTTTGCGTTGCACTTCTTCTATTCTCACCTCCCATGATATGTTAAAAGATATTTTTCTAATATGATCTTATATATGACCTCTATGTTAAATCTAAAACATTTAGTTTGTACCTATGAAAATGGTTAATATAATTTCCTTCCTAACACTTTTGCTCAGTCCATGTCCCCACCATTATGTGACCTTTTTTGTGACATGTTTTGCACCTATGATGGCTTCATCAGGGCAGTGTAAACTGAGGACTTTTAAAAGGGTATTGTGTAGACACCCTTTAGAAGGTCTATCAGAGTAGCACCAAAAGTGTGGATAGTGCTTGTTCTAGGAGGTTCAAGGGACCTGTGGGTGGAGTCTGATGGGAAACTGCAGAGACTAGCTCCCCATCAGAATCTGCTTTTCTTTGAACTGACAGCTTATGTCTGGGCAGATACGTAGGTCGCTATCAGGGGGGCGGGACTGACATTTTGGAAACTCCGGTCACTAAAACGAGGGCCCGGGGTCAGTAGGGGAGGGTCCCATGAATTGCCTCCTGGTACCTTTATCATAGGCATTTTTTTAGTTTGGGCAAGGACACAGAGGCCCCATGATACCACTATTGCCGTGGGGGAGGGGCCCCATGAGTTGTCAGATACGCCCGTGGTCGCTATCAGTTCAATAGTGGCCTACAGCTGTGTTCTGTCAGTCTAAAGTAATGAGTGGAACCTCCACCCACCCAGTGACCTGCCATGTTTACAAATATATGGCCATTGACTTTTTTGGATAATCACATCACCTGTATCCTCAGAGTATGTGTTTTTTCTTTTAGTTTTTGGCTGGGAAATCTTCAGGCCAACAATTGAATGGGGTTGAGGATAGAGCCCTGTGTGAGGTCACACACATGACAGCTTCCCAGCATGTCCATGCTCCACTCTGATTATTGTGTACCTTTGTACATCAGCTCAAAAGCTTGGTCTCAATTCTTACCGGCTTCCTAATCAGCAAATTGGTGGAAATTCTTAAAGAATCTTTCACTGCCATAGTGACAAGCGTTTTAAGGTGGCGTCTCAGTTTCAGACGACCACACTAAGCGATTTATCAGCTGTTTTAACTTTGGTTCCACAGTTTTTGTTTAGCACCTCAAAGACCAGACCAGAGATCTCCTCTTCTGTCAGTAGCTTCATGCAAAAATACTAAGGAAAGTTGTCAGTTCTGATTTGTGAACAGTTGGTCATCTTCACTCTGTTCTGCTTGCTTCACAGTTGACATGAGCTCAGTCTTAAGCTGGCCAGAGTGGCAGCACTGTGGTAGTGAGCTCTTCTTGTTGATACTCACCTTGGGGTTTCCCAGGGCACAGAGTCTAAGCCCCATCTGCTTCTTCACCAGAGCCCCTGATGGTGGGGATGGACTTGCAGCAAGCTGGGACCAGGTCGCGGCCCCCAGGTATGCCCAGCTGAGGTTGAGGAGCACGGTTGTGGGAGCAGAGTATAATGGGAGGAGACAAACGGAATCCGATAGCCTAGCCGAGGTCAGGACAGGGCGGAAAATAAGCAAGGTCAGAGAATGAAGCCTTGGGGTCGGTACACAAGTAGTCAATCTAGGAAGTTGCTCAGGCAAAGTAGCCTAGTCTGAGCACGTCCTAAATAGATAGGGCAAACAAGGATGCAGGCCAGGAAGTGATGGAAGGGAAGGAAATAAAAATAAAACCCCATGAGGACAACAGACAACACCCATAGGTGAGCACAGACAAACACACATGTGAAAGGGATCAGGAATAGCACTGCAGCAAGGAGGTCAGAATACACAAACACACAAACTGCAGGCTAACTTGTGACACAGAGATACTGTAGATTAGAATTTGAAAGGAAAACTCTTTAGAACATTCTCAGAACATTCAACTGTCCTTCAAAAGAATATGTTTCCTTTTAACATTTGACTTTGGAAAGAATGGACTTTACCCAATGAACATCACTTTTAGACATTCATTTCATTCGATAAAAAAATCCACCCTACTTCTTTGGATTTTCTCATCACTGTGGTAAAAAATGAATGTCATTTTGGCCCAATAATGATTAAAAGAATAAATGAACTTTCTTAGAAACATTCAACCCATCTATGGCCAGCTTTCCATTTGGACGGAACAGTGGCTGTTCAGATGTTTAGGGCATGCAGCATGGATGAATGTGAAAACTTTCAGTTTTCAATGGTTGCTAAGGAAGCAGTGGGTGCCACCCGACCCATTCACTTAACTACTCGGGAATACTTGGCCATGTAAGCAGATTGGAGGGGATTGGAGCAGTTACATCATTGCTTAATTAGGGACACATGGGTCATATTTGGCCATTACCAAAATAGGGCCATGGCTGTACTTTGGACAACAATGCCACCACTATCCCTTATATAGTTGATGACAGCTTGTGGAGTTGTCAGTCAGCCAATGGTACAATCGGGATTGGTGGTGTGTACTGGGTCATCAAGTTGATGGGTAGTGGGCATCGTTATTGACAATTAATTTAGAACGAGGGACTTTTTTGGGATTCTTTTTTTTTAATGATCTTGTCAAACATTTGGGTGTCTGTATTTTTAGGTTACAATTTTTCACTATGTACTCCTTACTCATTCACATTGAGAGAGGCATTTTCTCGGGGGTCTCCTTTATTATTAAAAGGGACTTTAGGATTTCAATAAGCCCACCACCCACATACTCTCACAACCACAGGATAGAGTTTTGGGGAAGAGGCCCTGTTGAGGGCACGTGGCCCGTTATGGTTCAGGAGGGGGGACAGCACACTGGATCCCCCCTTTTTGGGACGAGCCTGCATGCTCAGATTAAGGGTCTTGTATGGATTTTTAGGGGGACTACACAATTATTATTTATTTTTATTTTTTTTGCATGGTGTCTCCCTTTAAACATCTACACTAGAATCTGATATGCATTTTGGGGAAGGGGGGCTCTACACAAATACATTTTCATTCTTGCTGTAGGGTGTGCTACAGAAAAAGTGACATTTACATTTAAGATGCTGGCAAAAGGCATTTAAAAAAATGTCACACAGACCCTTAAAAGAAATAGAAGCCAGGAGGGAAATGTCATTTGCTGGAAATGTAAAACCCTTTTCTCCTTTGTAAATGTCCATCCTCTAAGTCAGACTTTCTCAACCAGGGTGCCCAGGCACCCTGAGGTGCCTTCAGACTTCTTCAGGGCAAAAAGCCCAACAATTGTATGCAAGCCAGCAGGTGGGTCAATCCTGCCTTTTGGTTACACAAAGCAAAAGGTGTTCATTGGGCACTTTTATGACCTTCTAGCTGCCTGCATTCCTAACAACCAATGACGTCATCAGTTGATAAGGATGCTGGGGTCACATTAGCCGAGTGAGGGAGTGAAAATGAGAGAGACGCACTGGAATATATTCGGTACCAGTGCACAAAAGTGTATTTGCTTTGGAAGCATAAATCATCTCTAAAGTTGGGTGTACTGGATGTGTGTGGAATAGATTTTCCATCATTTTAAAGGGTGCCTTGAGAATATCCATCATTGTAAAGGGGTGCCTTGAGATTATCCATCATTGTAAAGGGTGCCTTGAGATTATCCATCATTGTAAAGGGTGCCTTGAGATTATCCATCATTTTAAAGGGTGCCTTGAGATTATCCATCATTTTAAAGGGTGCCTTGAGATTATCCATCATTTTAAAGGGTGCCTTGAGATTATCCCTCATTTTAAAGGGGTGCCTTGAGAGTATCCCTCATTTTAAAGGGTGCCTTGAGATTATCCCTCATTTTAAAGGGTGCCGTTAAATTGTCCATCATTATAAAGGGTGCCTTGAGATTATCCATCATTATAAAGGGTGCCTTGAGATTATCCATCATTGTAAAGGGTGCCTTGAGATTATCCATCATTGTAAAGGGTGCCTTGAGATTATCCATCATTATAAAGGGTGCCCTGAGATTATCCATCATTGTAAAGGGTGCCTTGAGATTATCCATCATTGTAAAGGGTGCCTTGAGATTATCCATCATTGTAAAGGGTGCCTTGAGATTATCCCTCATTTTAAAGGGTGCCTTGAGATTATCCATCATTTTAAAGGGTGCCTTGAGATTATCCTCATTTTAAAGGGTGCCTTGAGAGTATCCCTCATTTTAAAGGGTGCTTTGAGATTATCCATCATTTTAAAGGGTGCCTTGAGATTGTCCATCATTATAAAGGGTGCCTTGAGATTATCCATCATTATAAAGGGTGCCTTGAGATTATCCATCATTGTAAAGGGTGCCTTGAGATTATCCATCATTGTAAAGGGTGCCTTGAGATTATCCATCATTGTAAAGGGTGCCTTGAGATTATCCATCATTGTAAAGGGTGCCTTGAGATTATCCCTCATTTTAAAGGGTGCCTTGAGATTATCCATCATTTTTAAAGGGTGCCTTGAGATTATCCTTCATTTTAAAGGGTGCCTTGAGAGTATCCCTCATTTTAAAGGGTGCTTTGAGATTATCCCTCATTTTAAAGGGTGCCTTGAGATTGTCCATCATTATAAAGGGTGCCTTGAGATTATCCATCATTATAAAGGGTGCCTTGAGATTATCCATCATTGTAAAGGGTGCCTTTAAAGGCTGAGAAGCACTGCTCTAAGTAATCACTGCTGCTGGCTGAATGGAATTTGTTAAAAAGTTTAATTTACATTGGTTCCCCAGGGCAGTGTCCACATCTATGTAGTTGTTTGACAACCCTTTGGCTGTGACCCCAGAAAATGGAATAATTGATTTGACAGATTTGGCTCCTGTTGACTTCAATGGGGTTCGGGTTCAACAACCCAAGTCAGTTCAGCTCATCAGCACTCCTCAATTTCTATCTGATTTTGGGCTCCAGAGGAAAGGTGGAAGTCATGTTTCTTATCTTGGCAAGTACTATCAGAACCAGTACTGGAGACCGACCATCACATGGACTAAGGAAGAGGAGGATCTCACAATATAGTAGATCGAAAGACACATTTCCTCATTTGGGGGGAATTATTAAAACTGGAGCACTCAGAATCTGGTGCTGCTGTGCAAGGTAGCCAATCAGCTTCTCGCTTCCGCTTGTACAATTAAGAGTTAACAATAAATCCTGGAAGCTGATTGGTTTCTATGCAGAGCTGCACCAGATTTTGCACTCTCCAGTTTTAGTAAATAAACCCAATCTGCCATTTCTGTCACTTCAATCTCCATGTTGGGATTGCAAATGCTAGGATGAAATGGCTGCCCAGCTGATCATTTCCCTTTTGTACCATCTAGTCTTGGCCCTTCTGCTACATTGAGAGGAAATTGACAATTATCTCTTCCTTATCTCCACATTTCTGTCTGGATGGAAGTCTCTGACTCTCCTTTTGGGTAAAGCTGAACTCCAGAAAGATATAAAAGATACAAATGAATTTGGCTTTGCGATGATTAATGCATTATTAAATGTATTTTCTAAATGCAAGCACTGCACAGCAGAGCTCAGAATGAGAGAAGGAGAAGCAGAGTAGGGAGCCAATCAATTGTCTGCAGTGTTCATATACTAACAAAGAACATACTGATAAGTGTAGAGAGCAGAGTGATAGAGAGGCATGTAATAAAGAAAAATCAGGTCCGCTCCCTATCAGGCTGGTTGTCCTTTGTGGTAGAGATGTATAAATCTCAGGACTGGATTGACAGATGTAAAACTCCTTTAGTAGACAAAACAGATTTCTTATACAATATGTCTTTTATCCGTGCGCTTAGCTGTCTGACTGGAGATCATCTTTCATTTCAGGCACATCAGCAAAATTTTGGCAATTGGCAGTATGTTAACCACTTGCCCTCCAGAGGACTTCCCCCCCTTCCTGACTAGGCCATTTTTTGTGCTATGGCACTGCGTTAATTTAACTGACAATTGCGCGGTCATGCAACACCACACCCAAGTGCCATTGATGTCCTTTTTTTCCCCACATATTGAGCTTTCTTTTGGTGCTATTTGATTGCCTGTTTTTTATTTTTGTGCTATAAACAAAAAAAAAAAAAACGCCAATTTTGAAAAAAAATACCCAATATGTTTTACTTTTTGCTATTAACCACTTGCCGACCGCAGATAGCCAAA
Source organism: Staurois parvus (assembly GCA_951230385.1). Lineage (NCBI taxonomy): Eukaryota > Metazoa > Chordata > Amphibia > Anura > Ranidae > Staurois > Staurois parvus. The sequence goes on from CATNWA010002233.1 coordinate 14,768, forward strand.
TGACGGCTTCACTGTGGCTGGCCAGTTCTGGGAGGGCATCATATGATATCTTCCCAGAACACGCCCTCCCTCGCACCCCCAGGGGCTTGCACTTGGCGATCTCCGTGATGTGGTAAAAGGCCAATCAAAGCGGCCTTCTACCACGTGATCAGCCGTTTCCAATGACACAGAAGATCACTGGATAAATGCAGCTTCCGGTTATCAGCTGCACTTTCCTCACCTTGTCACAACATGAGGAAAGTACTGCTGATAACCGGCAATTGTCAGAGGACGGATTTGCACTGATCATCAGGGTACTGATGATCAGTGTCCTGATGATCAGTGCCCAGCAGTGCCACCCACCAGTGCCACCCACCTGTGCCCAGCAGTGCTGCCCACAAGTGCCCATCAGTGCCTAGCAGTGCCACCCTCCTGTTCCCACTCACCAGTGCCCATCTGTGCCACCCACCAGTAATGCCACCCATCAGTGCCCATCAGTGCCGCCAGTCAGTGCCCAGCTGTGCTCCAAGTCAGTGCCCTGCAGTCAGTGCCACCCATCAGTGCCCATCAGTGCTGCCCATCAGTGCCACTTATCCATGTCCATCAGTGCCGCCTATCAGTGCCCATCATTGTTGCATATCAGTGCAGCATCATCAGTGCCAGTTAATCAGTGCCTCCTATCAGTGCTGCCTATCAGTGCCCATCTGTAGGGCTTATCCGTGCCACCTCATCAGTGCCACCTATCAGTGCCCATCAGTGCTGCCTATCAGTGCTGCCCATCAGTGCTGCATATCAGTGCTGCCCATCAGTGCTGCATATCAGTGCTGCCCATCAGTGCTGCCTATCAGTGCTGCCCATCAGTGCTGCCTATCAGTGCCACCTATCAGTGCCCATTAGTGCCCATCAATGCTGCCTATCAGTGTCCATCAGTGCTGCCTATTGGTGCTGCCTATCAGTGCCCGTCAGTGCTGCCTATCAATACAGCCTCATCAACGCACATCAGTGAAGGAGAAAAATTACCTGTTTGCAAAAGTTTATAATAGAAACCAAGAAAAAAAAACATTTTATTCAAAATGTTAGCTTTTTTTTTATTTATAGAACAAAAAATAAAACAACCAGTGGCGAGCAAATACCACCAAAAGAAAGCTCTATTTGTGTGAAAATAAATGATAAAAATATCATATGGGTACAGTGTTGCATGACCGCGCAATTGTCATTCAAATTGCGACAGTGCTGAAAGCTGAAACTTTTCCTGGGCAGGAAGGGGGTATAAGTGCCCTGTAGGCGAGGGGTTAAAGATGTCCAGTAAAAAAAATTTAAAAATCACATTTCGTCATAAATTTAGGCCTAAATGTATTCTGCTCCGTGTCTTTGCTACGTGTCAATTAATTGGTTTGAATAAAAACTATAGGGTTTACAAATGGCGGTATATATACTGGAATTTTTAATTTTTTTTAATAATAGTAATGGCGGCAATCAGTGAATTATAGCGGGACTGCGGCGGGCATTCTGACACTGGAGGGGGGGCTGACTAACTGCCATTGACATCCCCAGTGACACCAATACAGCGATCAGTGCTAATAAAAAGCCCTGACACTGTACTAATAGCACTGGGCAGGAATGAGTTAACATCTGGGGCCATCAAAGGGTTAACTGTGTGCTTTGTGTGTTTTACATTGTGTGCTGTGTGTGTTATTAGGGAGACATGCTGTGCAGAGAAATACAAAGCAGCATGTCCTTGTTGGCACACAGGTCTCTCCCCTGTCAGCTTTACCGACGATCACCACATGACGTTTGGGAATTGTCGGCCGAGACCCGGTGAGTGACATCCCCTGCAGCCAATAGTGGCGCGGGTAGGGCCCGTCCCCTACCCAGAAATGCAAATCACATATATGTACATGATTTTGCGCAGCCCCGCCTCCCTGTAGCAGTACTTCTTCTATAGGGCGGAGGGAATGTTAACAACTATCGGTCCATTTGAACAATTCTAACTGGAAGCATTGCCAATTTGTTTTATTTTTTAAGTTGCACCGGTCTGGAAAAAAATGTTGGCTCATTGTTGGGTAATATTGGCCAATATATTATTTATTCCCTATAAGTGACCCCTATATTGCTGCCACTTTTCTTTCAATATCAAACATACATTCTATATTATCACTCCTAATTTTAGTGATTAATCCCTGCATTATTAAGTCAGGATATGACGAAACGCGTCAGGGTGTGACGGTGCGGCGGAACAGAAGTGACACAGATCCGTAACCGGAAGTGACGTGACGGCGTTCTGTCCGGCAGTTCCAGAGGTGGTGAGAGCACCATGCGGCATCTGAGACACTGAATGATGTTTTAAAAGGCTTATTGAGTGTTTAATTGCTGTAAGTGTAATATTTGGCTTATTAAAGTTGTTTACCTTGGCTATCCCCTCTTCAGTCTATCATGAATGCTGCTGCCAGACTCATCCACCTTAGTAACCGTTCCGTATCTGCCACCCCTCTCTGCCAATCCCTCCACTGGCCTCCACTCAGTGTCCTCCACCCCTCTCTGCCAATCCCTCCACTGGCCTCCACTCAGTGTCCTCCACCCCTCTCTGCCAATCCCTCCACTAGCCTCCACTCAGCGTACTCCACCCCTCTCTGCCAATCCCTCCACTGGCCTCCACTCAGTGTCCTCTATCCCTCTCTGCCAATCCCTCCTCCTGACCTCTATTCAGTGTCCTCCACCCCTCTCTGCCAATACCTCCACTTGCCTCCACTCAGTGTCCTCCACCCCTCTCTGCCAATACCTCCACTGGCCTCCACTCAGTGTCCTCCACCCCTCTCTGCCAATCCCTCCACTGGCCTCTACTCAGTGTCCTCCACCCCTCTCTGCCAATCCCTCCACTGGCCTCCACTCAGTGCCCTCCACCCCTCTCTGCCAATCCCTCCACCCCTCTCAGCCAATCCCTCCACTGACCTCCACCCCTCTCTGCTAATCCCTCCACTGGCCTCCACTCAGTGTCCTCCACCCCTCTCTCTGCCAATCCCTCCACTCCTCTCAGCCAATCCCTCCACTGACCTCCACCCCTCTCTGCCAATCCCCCCACTGGCTTCCTGTTGCCCAAGGGATAAAATTCGAAACATTAACAATCACATATAAAGCCATTTTTAACTCTGCCCCAAATTACATCACCGATCTTGTCTCCAAATATCACCCAAACCGTACTCTCCGCTTCTTGCAAGACCTCCTACTCTCTAGCTCCCTTGTCTCCTCCTCCCATGCTCATCTCCAGGACTTCTCCAGGGCTTCCCCCATCCTCTGGGACTCTCTACCCCAATTTATCAGACTATCGCCTACTCTGCTCACTTTTAGGCGATCTCTGAAAACCACTAGCCCCTCCCTCTTAGATTGTAAGCTCCCAGGATCAGGTCCTCCTATCCCTCTTGTATTGAACTGTATTGTTGCTGTATTGTCTCCCGTTATATTGTAAAGTGCTGAGCAAACTGTTGGCGCCATAAATCCTGTATAATAATAATAATAATAATAATAATAAAGTAATACACAATTGGAGCAGAATTTTTTTTCTCTTTCTATGTAACAATGGAATGGAGTATTTACTATGATCCTGGCAACCATTCCTGATAAGGATGATTCTTGGGGGAACCTCTTGATCCCAACAATTGGATACCTTTATGATCAGGCTAATTAAAGGCTTTGTTCTGGTGAGTGCACACCTGAGAGGGGGTGCATGACGGGCACAGCACGTGGTTTCAAAGTAGTGATATATTTTCACTGGAAATTATTTATTTTTAAAGTGGACTCACATTGTGGAAATTATATTGTACTTATATATATTATTATTATACAGTATTTATAAAGCGCCAATAGTTCGCTCAGTGCTGTACATTACAAAGGGGGACAGAACATGTGACAGAACAACAACAATACAATGCAAAACATGAGGGGATTGAGGGCCCTGCTCCTTGGAGCTTACAATCTAGGAGGGAGGGGGTGGTGGCACAGGAGGAGATAGCTGTGGGGGATGGAGTGGTAGGAAGAGTGGAGGAGGTCGGTCAAGTTAGCAGGGGGTGGGGTAGGCTTCCCTGAAGAGATGGGTTTTCAGGGTGCGCCTAAAGGAGAGGAGAGTAGGTGATAATCTGATGGGTTGGGGCAGGGAGTTCCAGAGGATGGGTGACACCCTGGAGAAGTCCTGGAGGCGGGGCATGGGAGGAGGAGACCAGGGAACTAGAGAGAAGGAGGTCTTGTGAGGAGCGGAGTGTGCGTGTTGGACGGTACTTGGATATTAGGTCAGTGATGTAGTTCGGGGCAGTATGGTGGACGGCTTTGTACGTCAGTGTTAGGATTTTGAATTTGATCCGTTGCGCAATCGGAAGCCAGTGGAGGGATTGGCAGAGGGGGGTGGCGGAGACGGAGCGGTTGGAAAGGTGAATGAGTCTGGCAGCCGTATTCAGGATGGACTGAAGCGGGGATAGCCAGCGGCGAGGCAGGCCAGTGAGGAGGGAGTTGCAGTAGTCGAGTCGTGATATGATGAGGGAGTGGATGAGCTGTTTAGTGGTTTCTGGGGTTAGGAACGTGCGGATTTTGGCGATGTTGCGGAGGTGGAGTCTGCACGAGTTTGTTAAAGATTGGACTTGGGGCTGGAAGGATAGGTTGGAGTCCAGAATGACACCAAGTACTCTGGCCTGCGGGGTGGGTTTTTTCGGGCTGGGGGGAAGACTAGGAGCTCAGTTTTGGAGAGATTCAGTTTAAGGAAGTGGAGCGACATCCAATCTGATATGTCGCTCAGTAGGTGTGTGATTCGGGCAGAGACCGAGGGGGTATATATATATATATATATATATATATATATATATATATATATACACACACACATACACACACACAGTATATATAATTTTTTTTTTCATCATGGGACTTATTATTTATATAATATATATATTTTTTTGGGGAACATCACTGTTGATGTTTTTAGTCACATGTATGCTTTTTAATTTTGCGCACATTAGGTTTCATCACTAAAATTAGAGGTGATAATATTGAATGTTTAATATATTATAAAATGTGTCTGCAGTAAATATAGAGCGACGGTTTATCTTCTTATTAAATCCATTTTAAAACCACAAACGTTCAGTTCTCAGAAAGGGCCAGTTCGTATTTCACACCGAAGGACAGCAACTCTCCACCCTGACACTTTCCATGTACATGGAGAAGGGGTGGACTGACCATTTGAGCACTCAGGCACTGCCCGAAGGCCCGAGGTCAGTAGGGGGCCCCATGAAATTCCCCTGGCACCTTTTTTATAGGGCTTTTTGGGGTGTGCTTTGAGTGTGGGCGAGGACACAGGGGCCCCATGATCCCCTATTGCCCAGGGGCCCCATGAGTTGTCAGTCCGCCCCTGACATGGAGTCAACAGTTACAACAAAAAATTGAAAAAGCTGTCTGTGAGAAGATTCTGAAATATTTCCATCCCTTCACTGTCTATAAATCAGAAAATGCAGATGTCTTTATGTATACAAATAAATATAATATATGAATATGATCTATCACATGTTGGTATGAAAAAGTTTCGAGAAAAAAAAAAAGTTTCAAGACTAGTTTCGTAACACACCAACGGACAGCATCAAAAGGTTGCACGCACAGTCACAGGAAGCACTGGCCTTTATAAGTCAGACTGCAAGCAAACACCCTGGGAAACATCTCCTACAAGTACTCTTCCAACCAGTCCACCCCCCACAGTTACTAACTTTTGTACCACTAGCCCCTCTCTCTTAGATTGTAAGCTCTCAGGATCAGGCCCTCCTAACCCTCTTGTATTGAACTGTATTGTTGCTGTATTGTCTCCCTTTATATTGTAAAGCGCTGAGCAAACTGTTGGCGCCATAAATCCTGTATAATAATAATCATCATAATAATAAGTCAGTGTGCCAAAAGACATCGTCCTGTGAACACCGGGAGCTGAGCAACTGGGTGCTATTCCGACCACATGCATGACCACGTCTGCTATGTCATCATGGACAGCAAGTTAGAGCAAATGTGATATTCAGCGGGTCATCCACAGACTTCAATGCTGTGTTCCTTCTGCTCCGGGTCAGCAGGCTGGGGACGAACTTGGCAGCAACACGGCACATGTTCAAATCACACGTGAGGATTGCCTGGACTGTTCCGTATGACACGCCGACAATGGCAGATTTCTCTGTCGATCATCACGCACAAGTTGCCAAATGGTTTTGACATTTTCAGGGGTTGAGCTCGTTGAAAGTCTTTCTGATCTCTCGTCGTCTTCCACTCATGTTCTTCAAAACACCCTCGCGTGCCGCTCAAAACACGTCAACTCATTGCCAAATGTCTTTGTGGTAGATTTGTCCAGTTTCATGCAGAATTTCACATTTGCTCTAACTTGCTGTCCATAATGACATAGGAGACATGGTAATGCACATGGTTATAATAGCACCAGTTGCACAGCTCCCGATGTACACAGGAAGATATCTTTTGGGCACACTGACTTATGAAGGTGCTCCTTGTGACTGTGCAGCCTTGTGCTGCCATCTGTTGGCATGTTACACTTTAAGTGAGCTTGTTACATTGTTCTTCTTGTCTCAAACATTTATTACAGGTACTTATAGAGCGCCATCAATTTACATATATTGTACATTCACATCAGTCCCCAACCTTCAAGGGGCATGCAATCTAAGCTCCCTACATACACATACTAGGGACAATTTAGACAGGAGCCAATTCACCTACATGCATGTCTTTGGAGTGTGGGAGGAAACTGGAGGACCCAAAGAAAACCCACGCAGGCACAGGGAGAACATGCAAACTCCAGGTAGGTGGTGCCGTGGTTGGGATTCGAACCAATGCCCCGAGTACTGCCAGGGAGAAGTGCTGACCACTTAGCAACAGTGCTGGCCTGAACTTTAATAAAAGTCTTGAAAAAAAAAAGAAAGAAAATGCAGAGGCTTTTCCAACATTAATATAAAGATATTAATATTCAGATATTGTTTGTAAACCTACAGAGGGGTCACATAGGATGTCACTTTCTACAACATACAGTATGACGTGGTTCACACACATGATCACAGGTACATTAGTCTGCAGGAAGTCACGACGTCTGTTTTCTACAGACGTCATAAGAAACATGTAAGGCGAGTCATTCCAGGAACATTAACCAATGACAATTATTTTCCTCAACATATTGATGGAGATCTGTCCAATCCGTGGAGAATCATTAATCCCGTGAACCGTGATTGGCTGATTACCTGAATTTTGTAATTCTCTGCATATCATATGGTCAGGGCTGTGGATAAGGGGTACCACCAGTCCTCCTATACGGGGCCCAGGCCAGCAGAGGGACCCAGGCAGCTGGGTGAATCAGATGTGGGCAGGGAGGGTGATTGGCACGGCGAAGGGCAATTACTGGAACCGATCCCCTGTATGGCTTTCCCTGCAGCAGCTGAAAGTTGGCTTCTTCTCCTCTCCCTCCCGCTGGCTTTCAGCTGCTGCAGAGAGAGCAATACAGGGGAACAGTTACAGTAATTGTCCCCCCCCCCCCCCCCCGGTGCAGCCATCACCCAGCCTGTATGCCATACATGTCCCCCTGCTGCCCCACCGCTGTAATGTTGCCGGTTTAACTCCTCTCATTCCCAATGGCAGCTCCAATCATAAAATAGATTCCTTCAGGATGGGGTGTGGGGGAAGGGTCTCGTAAATATGACACATCTACCAGCCCCTTCCTTTCCTGAATGAACACGATGAGTAATTGGTAACAATCAATCATTGTATACATTCATAACTGAAGCATAGTAAGCTGTGTTTTTTATGTGGGAATTGGGGGGCCCTGTCAGGTTGGCTGTATGGGGCTCCATGGTTTGGGGGGCCCTGTCAGGTTGGCTGTATGGGGCTCCATGGTTTGGGGGGCCCTGTCAGGTTGGCTGTATGGGGCTCCATGGTTTGGGGGGGCCCTGTCAGGTTGGCTGTATAGGGCTCCATGGTTTGGAGGGCCCTGTCAGGTTGGCTGTATGGGGCTCCATGGTTTGGGGGGCCCTGTCAGGTTGGCTGTATGGTGCTCTATGGTTTGGCGGGCCCTTTCAGGTTGGCTGTATGGGGCCCCGTGGTTTTTAACAACAGCTCTACAGACGGATCTACATGTAGGCATTCAGGAGAATCATAAAGTGATGAATCTCTGACTCTGCTGATCGGATGATCTGTAAATGTGAGTGGTCTTACTGCTCTTCTCTGTAGTAGTGTAATGTGTGTGTGCTGGTGCCTGGATTGCTTACACCCATGTAGATCGGCACACACAGGCTGCACTCCCCCCCCCCCTCCTGATCTCTCCTTACAATATCATCACATTTCTTCCCTGAAGACATCTGTTGTACGGATGATGAATACAATGCACAGTGACATGGATGGGGGGAGGGTGAAATGGGGACCCGTCATCTGCTGGACACTAGTACAGTACATGGGACAGAAATACAGAATTATAATGAATGTGATCTCTGAAAGTCCTCACAACAAACACTGAGCGCTGTGCTGACCCCCCCATCACACTGCAACCCCTCTCTATTGTCACAGCTACATGACACCGATCCGTGTGCACTGTGTATACCAGAGTCAGAGCCGAGAGAATGATCTCTACTACCTGACATCACAGAGGACTGTCCCTGATCTGGGGGGAATGGGGATGACTAACAGCACGGTCCTACCACACACAAGGACCGGGGTTCCCCTTTATACTTCAGAGCAGGAACTTTGAGGAAGCTTGCAGTCTTATTACTGGGGGGAGTAATGGGATTTTACTACAGAGGGATACAGTTATTACTGGGGGGGGGGGGGGGATAATAGGATTTTATTACAGGGGGATACAATTATTACTGGGGAGATAATAGGATTTTATTACAGGGGGAATCAATTATTACTGGGGGGGGGGGATAATAGGATTTTATTACAGGGGAATCAATTATTACTGGGGGGGGGGTGGTAATAGGATTTTATTACAGGGGAATCAATTATTACTGGGGAGATAGTAGGATTTTATTACAGGGGGATACATTTATTACTGGGGGGGGGGATAATAGGATTTTATTACAGGGGGAATCAATTATTACTGGGGAGATAATAGGATTTTATTACAGGGGGATACATTTATTACGGGTGGGGGGGGGATAATAGGATTTTATTACAGGGGGAATCAATTATTCCTGGGGGGGGGGGATAATAGGATTTTATTACAGGGGATACAATTATTACTGGGGAGATAATAGGATTTTATTACAGGGGGAATCAATTATTACTGGGGGGGGGGATAATAGGATTTTATTACAGGGGGATACAATTATTACTGGGGAGATAATAGGATTTTATTACAGGGGGAATCAATTATTACTGGGGGGGGGGATAATAGGATTTTATTACAGGGGAATCAATTATTACTGGGGGGGGGGGGGGTAATAGGATTTTATTACAGGGGAATCAATTATTACTGGGGAGATAGTAGGATTTTATTACAGGGGATACATTTATTACTGGGGGGGGGGGGGATAATAGGATTTTATTTACAGGGGGAATCAATTATTACTGGGGAGATAATAGGATTTTATTACAGGGGAATCAATTATTACTGGGGGGGGGGATAATAGGATTTTATTACAGGGGGATACAATTATTACTGGGGAGATAATAGGATTTTATTACAGGGGGATACAATTATTACTGGGGGGGGGAAATAACAGGATTTTATTACAGGGGGATACAATTATTACTGGGGGGGATAATAGGATTTTTATTACAGGGGGATACAATTATTTGTAATGTACAGCGCTGAGCGAACTATTGGCGCTTTATAAAACTGTATAATAATAATAATAATATAATACTGGGGGAGATAATAAGATTTTATTACTGGGGGGGGGATTTTATTACAGGGGATAATAACTGGGGAGATAATAGATTTTATTACAGGGGGATACAATTATTACTGGGGGGGGATAATAGGATTTTATT
>CATNWA010002234.1:0-24446 GCA_951230385.1 Staurois parvus
GACATAGTACAGGAGACGGTCAGAGAATGCAGACATGGTACAGGAGACGGTCAAAGACTGCAGACATGCTACAAGAGACGGTCAGAGACTGCGGACATGGTACAGGAGACGGTCAAAGACTGCAGACTTAGTACAGGAGACGGTCAGGGACTGCAGACATGGTACAGGAGACGGTCAGGGACTGCAGACATAGTACAGGAGACATATAAAAACGTGAATAAGTAGGCGCTAATACAACCATGCATCAAAAAAATTAAAGCAAATCAACTCTCAACATCCACCAAAATGTGAATCCTTTGCCACATTAATGGAATAGGGGTAGACATATTCTCTACGATATCTAACAAATAATATTTAGTAATATTCCTAAATGAAGTGTGATAAACACAATATATATAGTGGCCGTCCCATGAAGATGTAGTTCCGTAGACCAAACAGATGTGCGCTTTCCCCACCTGCAGACAAGAGGCGAATTTCTCACCAGAAACAACTGACCCCGATTAAGGTGGTCAGGTAACGCTTTGGTAAAATGAATATCGAAGACCAGCAATAGGCTCTCGTAGGTAAACCTCCCTGTCGCCAGGAAATCACAGATATTGCCCCCCAGGGGCGGACTGACCATTTGGAAACTCGAGCAATACCCGAGGACCCGGGGTCAGTAGGGGGCCCCATGAGATGCCCCCGATACCTTTTTCATAGGCTTTTTTTGAGTTTCGAGGGTTCCCTTTCTATGTTTCTTGTGAATTTAAAACCATAAACATCGGTATTCATAGAACATAGGAAGTTCTCCAGTTCTTACCTTTCTCCCTCCCAAATAATAAAGATATCATCGATGTACCTTCTGTATATTTTTAATTGGGGGCATTTCCTTATGAAAGTTCTCCTCTTCCTCCCATTTAATACGGAAGATATTGGCGACACTCAGAGCATACCTTGCTCCCATTGCTACTCCCTTAATTTGATTGTGAAAATCTCCACTATGCCAGAAGTAACTGTTGGCCATGGCCATCTCTAAGGCTTCTAGCACAAATTCTTTCTGAGGCGATATTAACCATTAGCCGCCCGGCCAATGGCCGTTTGGCGGCTTCAAAAGTGTTGCTGCATTCCGGGTGCACGCCATTTTGGCGTGCTCCCGCACATGCGCAGTTTGCGCTAATGCAGAGCGGGCGCAGCAGCGCGATCTGTCACCGGCCGTGCACCTCGGACACGGCCGATGACAGATCCAAGTACCGGCTCCCGTTGCTGGTACCATGTGACCTGCTGTGACCAATCACAGCAGGTCACATGACAGTTGTATACAATGGATGGCTTCATTCATGCCATCCATTGTATACTAGTGCCTAGCTGTGAATGGTCACAGCTAATCACATGCACATGTCATGTGATTAGCTGTGACCAAATCACAGCTAAGCACAAAAAAAAAAAAAAAGCTGAATGAATCGATTTCATTCAGGTAAATGCTTGCTTATAGCAAAGTAATTCTTTGCTATAAGCAAATTGTGTAAAAAAAAAAAAAAAAAAAAAAAAAAAAGATCACTTCCCCAAAGTAGTACAATGTTACTATGGTAACATTGTACTACTTTGGTCATAGTAAAATATGAAAAAAAAATCTTTAAAAAAATGTAATAAAAAATATAAAAATAATAAAAAAATAAAACAAAAAATAAAAAAAAAAATATATATATATTTTTTTTCATACTGTCACCAGTCAGTGTCCCTGATCACCACCATGCCAGTTATATGATGACGCTGTACTGCACTGATGACAGTATGTAAAAAAAAAAATAGTGAAAATAATTTTTTTAATTTTTTCATTTTCCGAAAAATTATGACAAAAAAAATACAACTTCAATAAACTCGCCATTCCTCTTATGAAGTACGTCGGACTGTCTACTCTGCAAAAAGGGGACATTTGGGGGATATCTGTACTATTCTGACATTTGGGGGATATCTGTCCTGTCCTGACATTTGGGGGATATCTGTGCTGTCCTGACATTTGGGGGATATCTGTGTTGTCCTGACATTTGGGGGATATCTGTACTGTCCTGACATTTGGGGGGGATATCTGTACTGTTCTGACATTTGGGGGGGGATATCTGTACTGTTCTGACATTTGGGGGGTATCTGTACTCTCCTGACATTTGGGGGGTATCTGTACTCTCCTGACATTTGGGGGGGTATCTGTACTGTCCTGACATTTGGGGGATATCTGTACTGTCCTGACATTTGGGGGATATCTATACTGTTCTGACATTTGGGGGATATCTGTGCTGTCCTGACATTTGGGGGGATATCTGTACTGTTCTGACATTTGGGGGATATCTGTACTGTCCTGACATTTGGGGGATATCTGTGCTGTCCTGACATTTGGGGGGATATCTGTACTGTTCTGACATTTGGGGGGATATCTGTACTGTCCTGACATTTGGGGGACATCTGTACCATCCTGACATTTGGGGGATATCTGTACCGTCCTGACATTTGGGGGATATCTGTACAGTTCTGACATTTGGGGGATATCTGTACTGTTCTGACATTTGGGGGATATCTGTACCGTCCTGACATTTGGGGGATATCTGTACTGTCCTGACATTTGGGGGATATCTGTACTGTTCTGACATTCTTGGACCTCAAGAAATTAGATTGGCTGTCAGTACTTCAGGATTGATCGATATTCAGATCTATACCATAGTTTGTGAACTCTATAACTTTCCTACAAACTAAATAATACATCCTAATTTGGGTTATTTTCACCAAAGACATGGAGCAGAATACATCTCGGCCTAAATTTATGAAGAACAATTATTTATTTGCAAACTTTTATAACAGAAACAAAGAAAAATGTGTTTTTTTTCAAAATGTTTGGTCTTTTTTTGTTAATTTAGCAAAAAATAAAAACCCCGGCAGTGATTTAATACCACCAAAAGAAAGCTCTAGTTGTGTGAAGAAAATGATAAAATTTTAGTTTGGGTACAATGTTGTATGACCGCGCAATTGTCATTCAAAGTGTGAGAGCGCTGAAACCTGAAAAATGGCCTGGGCAGGAAGGGGGAAAATTGCACAGTATTGAAATGGTTAAATTTGAGTATTTGTGGAGTGCCCATTTGGTTGCATCAAGTGCATCCAGTTCAAAGCCCCTGGTGTCGCGCTCCACTATCAGTACATTTTAATATACATATAAATTTATAAATAATATGAATATTAGATGAATTAATTAAATAAATTGCAACAGAATATATCAAGTGATTGAATCCCGATATATTTCCACGGCGTGATATAGCAATCACGCTAGTGCTGCATGCATATCTTTGAAAAGTCCATGATCCTATGGTGTCTTCTATTGGTGTATTACAGTCCACCAATTCATATATAATGTGCTCCTTCACCAGTTGTGCTCTCACCTGACCTATATGACCAAACCGTTAAGTGAGGTCATACAAGCTTGTGTCCCTTTAATTGGGCTCAGAGGTGGACAAATGGATAAATTCCTGTATCCCAGATGGATGGATGGAGTTTTTTCTTTTCCCCAGCAGGGGGTCTCGCCGTTTCCTAGGGATCTTTTTCCTGGAGGCGGATGGGTGGAGTTATCCTTCTTCCCACTAGGGGGTCTCTTGACTCCTTTCAAACTTTTTCCTCCATGTGTATATATACCAAGCAGGGGCGGACTGACCATTTGGAAACTCGGGCACTGCCCGAGGGCCCGGGGTCAGTAGGGGGCCCCATGAGATGCCCCTGGTACCTTTTTCATAGGCTTTTTTGAGTTTGGGCAAGGACACAGGGGCCCCATGATCCCCTATTGCCCGGGGCCCCATGAGTTGTCAGTCCGCCCCTGTTGCCCCCAGTTGAGTATTCACATGACTCCAAGTGTACCAGTAATGAATGGATTCGGAATCCCAGGCTCTCCTTATAACATAGGTGATGCTCCAAGCAGCTCCAATAAATCAGATGAGTGACATACGTCCTAAGTGTAGTATTTATTGAAAGTTTAAAAGCAACAACACACTCACATGTAGAGGTGCCCTGAGAACCGACACCAGTTTGTACAGCCTCTGTGTATCCAATAGTACGGCTGGTGTGCGTTCCAAGCCTCGCCTTCGATAGGCGGGATGTGACGTCACAAGAACCTGGAAGTGACGGGATCACGCTTCTACGTACGTTTCGCCTGACGGTGTCCTCAGGGAGTGGCGTACCGCCATTACCAGGCTAGTTATGTAGAAGCCAAGCTCCGCTGATTAGATGGCTCCAGGAACTTGGCAACACCCCTTATGAGGACGTATTTACATACGAAACGCTTCAAGGAGGAGCCTCTGTACGCCGTGACATCACGCCGCCGGGTTGCGGAGGTCCAGCGGCCATCTTCCCACTCCAGCTGGTCAGTGTATACAGCAGTTTGGATGCTGCTTTATCCGGTTTTTGCACATGAATTTAGGAATTATCTGTCATTTTTTGCTTATGTATGTGTAGTACTTGTGATACCTTTTATCTTCATCTTATATACATTTAATAAATATGGTTACATACTGTTGGGAATACAACAGCATGTACTATATACAGTATTGTGTGTTAATATCACTTGACCAGTAGATGGCACTGTACACTAAGGTTACCAGTTGTGCATATGTGTAAAACTTGTTGGTTCTCTCTCTCCCTTTTCTCTCTCTTCAAAACCAAGATGTCTGCTGTTACACATTACTGAAGTGTTCTGTATGTTTGCAACTTAAGCCACACAAGTAAACCAAGTTCTGCCTTATCACAAGCTACCAGTGTCTTCTCTAACACATAACCAACACATACTACACTATGGGCATCCATCTTTTTTGCTCTGCACCGAGCGATTAAATCCATCTAGGACCCCATGTGGTTAACCAGGACCAGAGGGGGGGAAAGACTATGACCAGACCCTCTCGCAGTATATCCACCTAAGGGCGCTTTTGAGTGACATCTCCAGTACCCATATCTGCAGAGGAGAGGATCTCGTCCCAGGCTATACCATAAAGGGAACCTCCGCTTCTGGCGTATCTGATTTATGCGCATTAAGATTGCGCTTCCGGTGAGTGGGCAATCTTTCCATTGGTCGCACGTCACCGGACTCTTTTTGATTCACACCGGGATATAGAAATTCTGCCCATCAATAATCAGTGGGGACTATCACTGTCCCCTGAGATGTATATCACCACTTTTGTCACCCTAATTTATTGACTATTTATTGCTTTTTTTATTTAGGACGAATATTTACTTATATCTCTATCCAGTTTATTGAGTATTATATGCATTTTATTAGTCTCAGCGCTGCACTTGTTTTTTACATGGCTCCAGAAACATGGCTGACTAAGCATGAATGAGGACAAGTTGGTACTACATATGTCAGGCTGCACAGTCTGCTGCGGTGTACATAATAATGGGGACCTTTTGATCCTATAATAAATATTCCAAATCGATAAACGTGCGTATGCAAACCAGAATTTGCTCTATTAAATATGCTACAAAGCCATAAAAGGGATTCTACCTAAATGTTATCGAAAACATATCTATGGAAAGATATAGTGGAAAATAATTATAAGGCCCCATGTACACGGGACACTTCTGAACGATGGAAACTGACTGCTGGAAAATGTAGGTTAAAAAATGTCTGTTTAGCCGCGTTTATGTGCATTTAGAAGCGTTTTTTAAAGATAAGCACAGGAGAACCTCCCAAATGCCCAGAATGCACTGAAAAGTGGTAAATTATGAACTATTTCAGACTGTTTCAGAGAAATACAGAGAGTAGAAGCAGAGACAGCAGTATGTGTTGAGATTAGCTTAGGTGTGAGTTGCTCATTAACATTTCTTTTGTTTCCAAGGGTGGGAAAGGTGTCTGGTGGAGGGAGTCATTAAGGCCACCTGGCAGGGGGTCTTCATGAGGAATTTGAGGTGTGAATGGTCATTAACATATCTTTTGTTTCCAAGGGTGGGAGATGTCTGAGGTGTGAATTGGTCATTAACATATCTTTTGTTTCCAAGGGAGGAAGGGGGCTGAGGTGTGAATGGTCATTAACATATCTTTTGTTTCCAAAGGTGGGAGAGGTCTGAGGTGTGAATGGTCATTAACATAGCTTTTGTTTCCAAGGGTGGGAGAGGTCTGAGGTGTGAATGGTCATTAACATATCTTTTGTTTCCAAGGGTGGGAGAGGTCTGAGGTGTGAATGGTCATTAACATATCTTTTGTTTCCAAAGGTGGGAGAGGTCTGAGGTGTGAATGGTCATTAACATAGCTTTTGTTTCCAAGGGTGGGAGAGGTCTGAGGTGTGAATGGTCATTAACATATCTTTTGTTTCCAATTGTGGGAGAGGTCTGAGGTGTGAATTGGTCATTAATGTGTAAAAAGCTTGGTAGGAACATCCTGTGTTCAGTGTTTTGTCCATCTGAGTACATTGAAAACACTTTCCATGCATTTTTCATGATAAAAAAGGCTCTGGACGGCATTGAGAACTGGAAGAGTTAAAAAAAATTTAAAATGCAAACACTTACAAATGCGATTTTCCATGTTTAGCCGCATTTACAAGCATTTTGCGCTTGAAACACTGATAAAATCGACCTCTGAACGTGAGTTTGGTGCATTAAAAAAAATTACTGTAAAGTTAAATGCCTGTAAACGATTGTAAGTGAAGATGTGTACATGGACACATAGGGAAACATTAAGGAGGGTTCAGGGGCTGCTGAAAAAAAACGCTGAACAGCTCCTAAACGTGAGTATATCAGCTGCAGTGTACAGTACATGAGCCCTAAAAATGTAATTATAAACTATTAAAAATAGTCACCCTGTAAAACGGATGTCCTATGGCCCAAATTAAGACATGTGAATGACAAAAAGTATCTATAAAAACTAGAAAAAAATATGGCAACAGGAAAGTTATTACAAAAGAAAAGTTATAAAATTTAAAAAAAATCAAACAAAGGAATGGGAAATGGACCAAATCAATAAAAATTCAAATGTAACTAAAATATTTATAACCATAATAAATACAAATAAAGAAATAATGTGTATTTATCCATATAGGGTTTGAAATGTACTTGATAGGGATGCATAAGTGGATCAATACAATTAGTAGAGATCTCATGAGTACATAAAAAAATTAATTTTTATGACATGTATATAAGAAAAGAGTGAGTTACACTCTATACACACTCTATAGATATCTAAACCAGATTCTGGAATGTGTTTAATTTGTAAAAGCCATATACACCCCACACCCTACATCTTAATCTGTATTGGGAATAAATGTGTAGGGTGTAATTGGCATAAAGACAAAATAGGCAATAGGGGCCATATGTATTTATGTTTTATATAAACTGGTATTAGGGGCTATCTGAAGGATGGAGAACCATAACCCGATGTGGAGCTAGAATAACAAGTGGCTTGATGGTAGAAGCATATGTGATTAAATTCAAAATTATGTCATAAATATGCCCTTTTAGGAGATCTTTAAGTGGACGGGGGACCTCACCTAACTGGGGCTCACCCATGTTAGTAAAAACTAAAATATTTTCTTATGGAGGAAAAATAATATAGTAGGTGTGTCCCTAGTAGTCAGTGAGAAAACAATTAAGATCTATATCTCGGTTTAGCCCTTTTGGGTCCAATGTTTGCAATTTATGGATCCATTGGGTTTCCATCTGTGAGACCTTTATGGTCATATCAATAATCCTCCAATGTTTTGGAGATTTTATCAATTCCCAAAAACTGGAGACATCTAGGGTGTAACGGAACCAGACCCCGACTGCACTTGGGTACTTCCGTTAGGATACCGCTTCCCTGTCTGAACACCGACCACAGCAGAGCATGCAAGACTGGACGACACCAGTCTTGAAGTAAAACCAGGAAATAGACTACTTTATTTTAACACAGATATAAGATATATACATTCAAGGGAACAACCCCCCCCCCTGCATAATGACACAGGGCGGGGCAATCTACCTTTAGTAACAAGAGACACACCAACAGACAGCCCCATCAGGAGGGCTGCTGGAAACACCCCCCACCAAGCCAATACACATACACACATATATCCCATAATAGTTTGCTCCCAAGCAAGACACACAATAGAACAATGGGATACAACCACATGGCATTAAACAATCCACAACCCCCCACCCCAATATTAGGACAGATCACCCTGTACCCCTAACAGGCACAGGGTGACTTACACATAAGAGGGATATGGGGAGCTGTGTTCTCCCCACCTCTCCAAAGTGAGCTGTATTCCATGGGCCTCCCCACCCAAAGTGACTCCCGTCACATAGGGTCCTTGTTATGTTTCAATTGGAAGTGGTTGGACACACTATGCTGCTTGTAACCATTCTTGATATTCTTAATATGTTCTCCTATGTGGGTGGATAGCTTCCTAGTAGTTCCTCCAATATATTGTAATTTACATGGACGTGTAAGTAAATAGGTAACATCTTGAGTCACATAAATTTCTTGATAGCAAACCTTTCGCCTATCACATGTGGTGCAAACCCGTCAATCCTCCTGCTCTTATTTTTGATAGTTCTGCAGGCTTTGCATCTCCCGCATTTATAGGAACCTGCAGCATCTAAGAATGTGGAAGGCCTCCTAGGGGGATCTATCACATTCTTGGAAATAATATGCCTAAGGCCTTTTTATATATGAATGTGGGCTTCTGAGGTAGAATCTGTTTCAGAATTTGATCCCTCAATGAGATAGGCCAATGTCTGCCAATACTCTTTTCCAGTTCCTTATACTGTAAATTGTACCCTGTAATAAATGCTAGATCTGCTCCAGGCATTTTCTTGGGCACCAATAATGTGTCCCCATCCATATCCCTTACTTGGTCTCTAGTTCTTTCTAACCCCACTTTTTTATATCCTTTCTCAAGGAATCTTTGTAGAAGTTTCTCTGATTGCATTTCAAAATCTTCCCTCCTGCCACAGACTCTCCTTATACTCATGAACTGACCTTTGGGAATTGCTCCCAACCACCTCGGATGATGGCAGCTTCTTTTGGAAATGAACCCATTTCTATAGGTGTTTTTAAAGAATGTTCTAGTATCTAGACCTTTTGCACTTTTAAACATTTCCAAATCCAAAAACTGGATAGCCTCCCTTTCTATGTTTGTGAAAACAGAAGCTTTTGCGCTAGATGGGTGATAACAAATATAAATAAAGAATAAAAATAAAAGTATGTGTCAGCACCTAAGGTAGTGAGCTCTTGTTGATACTCAACTTGGGGTTCCCCAGAGCGTGGAGTCTAAGCCTCAGCCTGATTCTTCACCAGAGCCCCTGATGGTGGGGATGGACTTGCAGCAAGCTGGGACCAGGTACGCCCAGCTGGGGTTGAGGAGACTGCTCGTGGGAGCAGAGTATAATGGGAGGATACAAACAGAATCTGATAGGCTAGCCGAGGTCAGGACATGCGGAAGACAAGCACGGTCAGAGAACGAAGCCGAGGTCGGCACACAAGTAGTCAATGTAGGATTCAGGCAGTAGCAACACACAGGAGCTCCGACAACTAGGAAGTTGCTCAGGCAAAGTGGCCTAGACTGAGCATGGCGGGCCAGGAAGTGATGGAAGGGAAGGAAATAAAACCCAGAGGACAGCAAATGACACCCATAGATGAGCACAGAAGAAATGTAAAGGGAAGTCCTCCTGCGCTCCACAGAATCCCTATTAATGATGCCTGCTATCACCTAATCCCTATACCACAGGACATGTAAAATAACCAAAATTGGATGAAGCACTCAGCATATAAAAGTGCAATAAATCAATCTATAATAAATAGATCCCCCTTGAAAACCATACAATAAAATATATATTAAAATAATATAAATCCTATGAATAATTCTAATACCACACACAATACCCTACAAAATAATTATAAATGTATATATAATAGGCCAAACTATTACCGTGATATCAAAAAATCCAAAGTGACTAGTGCTCTTGTTTAATGACCAAAACAATCTGGAATTTCATGAATGTGCAAAAACAAACTCCTGATCTGCCACCGAGTGGCCAACCAGACTGAAGTGAAAACTAATAAGTGATATCACTCTGTGTGATCCAAAGTGACAGGTGCTCAGAAAATAAATATATAAATAAATATGTCAAAAACAGTCCAAAATGATGTGATAGTCAAACTGTGCAATGGTAAATGGTGCTCAATTCACCACACAGTGCTTCAAGACTTCATTCCATGCTGAATAGGTGCTCCTGGTGACACTCTGGTGTGACTTCCCTGGAATAGCTAAAGTGCCTCCTCACCTCCTATATTCGACCCCTAAGGGCCACAGATCTTTAGGATATAATGTTCCTGGGAGGGATCTCAACCTGGCTCCAATATCTCCACTGGCTTCACCAACTCCACTAGGGTCCCCCTCGGGGTTTAATACTTCTCTCAGACCACTCTCCTCGCAATATGGACTCAGGCTTACAGGGCATGTATATTAAAACAAAAACAGACCTCCATAGTGCAACACCGTTTGATCAAGCTTTAAATTTGCCAAAGATGGACGCTCACATGCTTTCCAGTACACAACAGCGGTTTCCCATGTGCTATGGGTGTACTAGGAGATAGGGTGTACCAAGATGGCTTCAAACAGGAACCGGAAATACGTCACCACTCGATACCGGAAATGACGTCTACGCGTTACTCCACGAACACGTGGCTTCTTCAGGATGGCGTATTGGGTGACAGGACCTTCTATTTATAATGATGGAGAAGTTCAGTGAGCGCTAACAGATACAGCAGCTGATACACTAAAAAGGAAGACCTTAAAACCTTAAAACTGACAAAACATAACAAATAGTGCAGCACTAAAAAGTGATATAAACGTATGGTTGCACCAGTATGTATGGTGCAAAGTCCTTTAGATCTTAGCAAACGGTATAGGCCACATATGATGTGTATGACCTTCCCAATAAAAATGCAGTGTAGGCGCGTACCACACACGTCTCCACTGTTCTATAAAAAACGCACAATAAAATTGCAAAATAAACAATACAATAATGGTCCGTTAAAAGTTCAGTGAACAACAAAAAAAAACAAAAAAAAAAAAAAAAAAACACAAATGAATAGAAAAAGGCTTGATAAGATCCCCGTAGTATATATAGTCCGGCGTTATGCAGAATCACAGGTAAATTGCGCACTCACCAGAAGCACAATTTAATTGCGCATTTGTGTCATATACACCAAAGGTCACTCCAGTTGTAGATGGAAAGAAGCTCAGATCGAATGGCTCCGTGAAGAGGGGTGTCACATCTGGGGATCCCTTGTGATAAACCTGGCTCCAAACAGGATCAGCTGAAATTTAATCAGGGCCCTGGAACAGTCGCCTTGCGATCCTGAGGAGTTAAATGCTCGATGTGGAGCAAAAAGGAGTACCCATAGTGTAGTATTTAGGTTAAATGTTAAACGAATTTATTGTAAGTTAAAAACAAGAAACACTTAACATGGATATCGTTGTGAAATCAATACTTTGTGCACAAAGGATATGATAAAATATACACTGACCAGCTGGTATAGATGAGTGGCCGCCGGACCTCCTTGATCCGGCGGCTTGACGTCACGGCTAGCAAGGGCTCCTCCTTGACGCGCGTTTCGTATCACACGTACATCATCAGAAGGAATAAGAGCCATAGCTGCCGGACGTCACAGAAGCTATATATATAGTGTTATGTGCTTTAAAAGTGATTGGGCGCCATTTTGCCGGGGTCCGGCGCTTACTGCGCATGCGCGGGCGTCCGGGCGCCATTTTTAAGTGGTCAAGATCATATTGGCGTCCCCGCCGCGCGTATACAACCGTGGCGGACCCCAATATACAGGGGTGTATGGTGAGCAGGTGTAGGGGAGCTTGCCTCCTCCCCCCACATCTTATATCCACCTGGTAATAGGGAAAGAGAAGAAGAAGAGGCGCCGATCCCTCCGGACCGGCGCCATGTTGTCGTAGGCCGGTGCGTAAGTGCGCATGCGCGGACTGGAAACCTCAGATCGGCGCCATATTACTGTGGGGTTGTTGCGCGAGTGCGCATGCGCGGAACAGAATCGCCATGTTTGTGTGGTCCAATTTAGATGGTACACATTCAATGTATTTGCATGGGCACAGGAACCTAAAAGGTATATATAGGACACGTTGGATATGTTTTCTAAACATATAAGGCTTTAAAGAAAACCCTATGTCCTGTGTTGAAAAGAACCACATAGGAACTGTGTGTATCATCATGTATACCACCATCATCATGCAATCTTTTTTTAAAAAATTATATATATATATATGCCACAGACGACCATAAAGACCCATATGAATCTAAAAGGGTTCTCTGGTAGTGAAACATATATACATATATATGCATATAGCTCATAAGCGCATACATATGCCCATAAAGAAAAATTTGTCATAGACTGTCAACATGTGAGACACATAATAAAGATAATAATATAATATAATAACAATAACAATAATCAAATCAATTACTGAAACACTGTTAGGGTAGTGACATGGGCTCCAAATAGCCAATTTGGTGTTATATTTCCGAAGAACGCATCAGTTACAATGCTGTTCAGGAAAAGCGCACCAGTCATGATGTTTTTAAAGACTATGGGAGACTGGGTACTAAATAGCTCAGTGCTAACGGGGATTAGATACAATGACTGGATAACAATCCAGTTCGATACATATCCCCATTACATTCGATAAAATACCATGACATACCCTTGCTGCTTGGACCATATTAAAAAATTGCTGCATGAACTATATTTAAAAATGGATTAAATTAATAAACTATTATGGTTATTGAGACAGTCTTAATTTGTAGTTGTAATCTATACTATTATAGCAAATCCTTGATGTAAACTGAGGAAACAGAACAAGTAAACCTCGGTAACCAAGTCGAGTGAAGAAGTTAGACCACAAATGCTAGCTGTTATCTATATAGCAGTTTATGTCCACTTCTACATTATGGCCAAGAGGGGATAGGGTTCTCATCTCATATATCCACCTCGTTTCCATTTGGGAGACTTGTCTAAGTTTGTTTGTACCTCGCCAATGACTGTGTACTACATCGATCCCTGAAAACTTAAGAGAAGTGGGGTCTCGGTTATGGTGGTATCTGAAATGCCTGGACCTTCTATTTATACTGACATGCTACTTATTCAAGGGGCGCGTATTACACCTCCATTTTCTTGAAGCTCAGTAGTAGTGCGGTGGCCATATTAAACACCGCTCACCCTAGTGTCCCAGTATGTTTAAACTAATGCATATCAACTAATCAGTACGAGCTATATCCACCCACCAGCATAATTACCAATATATTTAACTTTAATAAATAATAAAAATAAAACCCAAACCATCTACATAAAGAACTCTACAGTCCATAAATGGTTAGAAATAACCATATAAAAACTACTATTCCCATATAAAGATGAATACTACAGGAGTGGGCTTACTAAAATCATTGGTATACTAGTCCCAATAAATATATT
Source organism: Staurois parvus (assembly GCA_951230385.1). Taxonomy (NCBI): domain Eukaryota; kingdom Metazoa; phylum Chordata; class Amphibia; order Anura; family Ranidae; genus Staurois; species Staurois parvus. The sequence continues at coordinate 13,478 of CATNWA010002234.1, forward strand.
CTCCAAAGAAAAGGAATAAAAATAAAATAAAATTAAATAGAATGATAATAATAATATAATATGTATACCTCCCTGTGTATCACCCATACCACATGTTTACAAAAATAAAATCATAAATAATCCTAAATATACATGTAATAAAAACCTTTTAAGACCATAATAAGATCGTATATAAAACCATAACACTAAACTTTCTGTGCCAAGTGGAATTAAAAGTCACTTATAAAACAGTTGAGGTCAAATTCTATATTTAGTCCTCTAGTGTCAGTGTTTGCATACAGAAAATCCACCTGGACTCAGGCTGATTTATTGTTCTAACCTAGTGGCTACCTCTCCAGTGTTTCTTGTACCGTTCTATCCCCCAAAATCTCAATCCAGAGGGATCTTTCCCATGATGACTAGCAAAGTGTTTGGATACACTATGTTTGGGATTACCTTTTCTAATGTTTTTAACATGTTCCCGTTATTAAACACCTGCCCATCCTATCTCTCTCCAGGAAAGAAGAGAGAATGCTACGGACTGTTTAACAGCAATCAGGACCCCACATTTTTTCTGGGGGGCATTAGCTGTAAACACATGGGGAACCAATTTATGGGAACACCGCAGGGCCTTAAGTGCCGAGAAATGAGTTTCTTGCACACAAAGAACATCCTCATGTAGATTCTTTGCCTCCTTCCACAACATGCTACATCTAAATGGGATGTTAAGACCATGAGCATTAACCACTTCCAGTCCGGACACTTTCCCCCCCTTCCAGTCCGGACACTTTCCCCCCCTTCCAGTCCGGACACTTTCCCCCCCTTCCAGTCCGGACAAAAATTGAAACGACACCCCCTTCCAGTCCGGACACTTTCACCCCCTTCCAGTCCGGACACTTCACCCCCCTTCCAGTCCGGACACTTTCACCCCCCTTCCAGTCCGGACACTTTCACCCCCTTCCAGTCCGGACACTTTCCCCCCCTTCCAGTCCGGACACTTTCACCGACCCCCCCCCTTCCAGTCCGAAACACTTTCCCCCCCCTTCCAGTCCGGACACTTTCCCCCCCTTCCAGTCTGGACTCTTTCCCCCCCTTCCAGTCCGGACACTTTCCCCCCCTTCCAGTCCGGACACTTTTACCCCCTTCCTGTCCAGGGCAATTTTTCAGCTTTCAGCGCTATCACACTTTGAATGACAATTGCGCGGTCATGCAACACTGTACCCATATGAATTTTTTACCATTTTTTTGAGACAGATAAAGCTTTGTTTTGGTGGTATTTATTCACCGCTGGGATTTTTTTTTTTTTTTGCTATGTAAATGAAAAAAATTTGAAAAAAAGTGTTTTTCTTATAACATTTTGCAAATAAATAATCTTTCATCATAAATCTTGGCCAAAATGTATTCTGTTATATTTTTAGTAAAACAAAAATAATCCAAATTAGTTAATAACCAAAAATTATAACAAAAAAAAACTTTTTTTTTACATTTTTATATTATTATTTATGTTTTTTTTTTTTTTTTTTTTTACATACTGTCACCCTAGCAGTACAATGTCACCATGGTGACACTGTACTACTTGTGGGGGGTGATGTAGATTTTTTTTTTTTTTTTTTTACAGTGATTGATTTAAACCCATATAGGATGTAAAAGCAATCATTTCTCTTTCTCTCTGTCTGCATTCTTGCAGCCATTAAGAAATACTGAGTGAGCTGTGATTGGTCACACCTTGTCACATGGTACAAGGCTGTTGTGAATAGCCTTGTACCATGTGACCTCTGTGATCATTTACATCGTAGATCATTTCACACGTAGTAAGCAATGATGTCACAAGTGACATCTTGCTTACTACTTTGCATGTGATCACTGATTGGCCAATCAGTGATCACATGATCGGGGCCTCGCACAGAGGTCCCCATCCGACGATCGGTGTTTCACTGTGTCCGGAGGACACAGCGGGCACCGGATCGTGGTGCTGCGCACTCCCAGGGAGCGCGCACAGCTAGAAAAGGCGGAAGCCGTTTTATGAACGGCAACCCGTACCTGGAGTGCCGCCACCCTGCCGTTTATAAACAGCAGACGGACGGCAAGAGGTTAATAGATACATATGTGTTCAAAATAATAGCCGTCAGACATAACTAACCGGATCAATCTCTGTTTTTGGTAGAAATTATATTTCTACATGGCAAATAATTTCCTAGCAGGTGTAGTAGAGTAATAGAAATCCAACAGACCCAACAGTCATGACATGCATGCTGCTGATTCTGTGTCATTGAATCACTCATTGAAAGGGGCGTGTTCAAAATAATAGCAGTGTGGAGTTCTATTAGTGAGGTCATTCATTCTTTGAAAAACAGGTGGCAATTATTGCCCTTATTTAAGGAAGGAAGGCAGCAAATGTTGGACATGCTGGTTACAGTGCATTTCTCTGAAATTCTGAGGAAAATGGGTCGTTCCAGACATTGTTCAGAAGAACAGCAGCGTACCTTGATTAAAAAGTTGATTGGAGAGGAAAACATATAAAGAAGTGCAGAAAATGATCGGCTACTCAGCTAAAATGATCACAAATGCTTTAAAATGGCAACCAAAACCTGAAAGACGTGGAAGAAAGCGAAAAACTACCATTGGAATGGATAGAAGAATAGCCAAAATGGAGCGGACTCAGCCAACAATCAGCTCCAGGAAGATGAAAGAAGGTGTGACGTTCCCTGTGAGGACTGTTACAATTAGAAGACACCTATGTGAAGCCAAGATATCTGCAAGAAGTCCCCGCAAAGTCCCACTGTTGGAAAAAAGACGTGTGCTGAAGAGGTTACAATCTGCCAAAGAGCACATTGACCGGCCTAAAGAGAAATGGGGCAACATTTTGTGGACGGATGAAAGTAAGATTGTTCTTTTTGGGTCTAGTGGCCGGAGACAGTTTGTCAGACGACCCCCAAATACTGAATTCAAGCCACAGTACACTGTGAAAGACCGTGAAGCATGGTGGTGCAAGCATCATGATATGGGGATGTTTCTCATACTACGGTGTTGGGCCTATTTATCGCATACCAGGGATCATGAATCAGTTTGAATCCATCAGAATACTTGAAGAGGTCATGCTGCCTTATGCTGAAGAGGAAATGCCCTTGAAATGGGGGTTCCAACAAGACAACGACCCCAAACACACCAGTAAACGTGCAACATCTTGGTTCCAGACCAACAAGATTGACGTTATGGAGTGGCCAGCCCAATCCCCGGATCTTCATCCAATAGAAAACTTGTGGGGTGACATAAAAAAAAATGCCGTTTCTGAGGCCAAACCAAGAAATAGAGAAGAACTGTGGAATGTGGTCCAATCATCCTGGGCTGGAATACCTGATCACAGGGGCCAGAAGTTGGGGGACTCCATGCAACACAGATGTACAGCAGTTCTCAGAAACAGTGCGACTACAACCAAATATTCATGAAGTCATTCAAAGGAAAGCAAAATCTTCAAATATTTCTCAGTTTATATAGTGAATGTTTGAGTTTGTAAAGAAGAATACAAACACTGCGATTTTTTGAACCGTTTAATATTCACTTTTCTTCAATATTTTTAGAAGAACAACACAAGTTTGATGTATTTTTCTTCATGTTGTGATTTGGGAATAGAATGTGTCGTGTTCTCAATGCATTTGTGTGGATGGAAATAAAAGCTATTAGAAGGATTTTCAGCTTTATTCACTTTTTTCACCACACTGCTATTATTTTGAACACAACTGTAGTACATTCAGCACCATTTTAAAGCATACAAAATATTGATATTGCATGGCCGCCATCTAGTGGCCTCAAAGATATTAACAGCACATCAATGTTAGCATGTACAAAACCACTCACAAGTACCAACTCTCCCTGGAGCGTATGCACCGACAACCCCGGCAGCAAAGACAATTCAATGACCCATAAGAATTCCTGAAATAAAGCAGTCTGTTAGGAAGAACATAAAAAAAAGAGAAAAGGAAAAATTGGAAACAAACAATAAAAAACAACACACATTAAGGTAGAGCAGTTGAACCAAGTCACTGCAACAATTTGGGGGTAACTTCCGGGACCCGATAGCAAACACACCACCCGCCAAATAAATGCGGTGCAGGACTAGAGGGGGAGCCCTCCCTCGGCCCTGTCCAAACACAACACTACTGAGTAGTGCCTCTGTCAGGGATCCAGGTATGACCAGAGATGTGTGGACTGACACAGGGGGAAACGCAAGCTTCAAGTATGATGTAGAACAATATAATTTATTAAAGGCTATACAGTACTCACAGTGCAAAACCCAAACCTCCAACAGATCCCAATATGTGCGGGAACACAAACGTAGTCAGGCAGGCCGGGTCGGTAACTATCGGGCAGACAAGGTACAAGGAGCAGGCAGGAAAGTGGTCAGGAATAGCCGGGGTCAGTACAGGCAGAGTTCTGGAACGATAAAAAAATACACGTCGCAGGGGAAATTGACTCCAGTAAAATCCCAGGAAATAAGTGATAGGAGTGAACTGGAAATAACCTTAGATAATAGCCTAAGATCCTCCCTGGGATCAGTTAACAATAGCAAACAAACACTGGAAGGTATGGAGATGGAAGAAACTGAAAAAGAAATGCAATTACCAAATAAAAAGGAAATGGCGGAGATGTTTAAAAACTTGGAAAAATCCATAAAGCAAGAGATGGGGATAATTCGGAAGGAAATGGGACAGTTGTTAACTAGAGTGGAAGAAACGGAGGAAACAGTTAAATACCACACCCAAATTATCCCAAAATTTGAGAAATTGATAATAGACACTCGGAAGGCACAAAAAAGATTGCTTTATATGATGGAGGATCAAGAAAATAGGGATAGGAGAAATAATATTAGAATAAGAGGAGTCCCAGAGCTGCTACAGGGGGAAGATTTAAAGGAGACCACAGGAAAAATTTTGAACTCCATAATGGAAAGATCTGATGCGGAGATGTTTAAATTGGAAGGGGTCTACAGGATAGGAAAGATCCAACAAGAAAAAGGCCCAGAAAATTCAAGAGATATAATTGTTCAATTCCATAATTCTAGAGATAAAGATGAGATATGGAAGAAGATCAAAGGAAGAACAAATATTAAATATGGAGGGAAAAAATATTCAAATCTTTGCAGACATAGCAGCCGAGACATTGAGAAGAAAGAGGTCATTGAAACCATTATTGGAATTGTTGAAGAAACAGAATGTGCAATATAGATGGGGTCGTTCAGCATGTTTAATCGGTTGGAAAGATGGAGTCACAGCTTTTTTGAGATCCCCTGAAGATATGAAAGACTTCTGTAATAAATTTGAACTGCAAAGAATAGAGATCCCTGGTTGGGAAGAGGAGAAGGGAGAGTCATATATGCTGGGAAAAGAGGAATGGCAGCTAGTTAGAAGAGAAAATAGAGAGTATATATATAGAGGGACACTGGGGAGGAGGGGGGGAAGGTGAGCGGTACATGGACGGAGCTGAACCCCCAGGTTGGAATCAAAAGTGGGATTTTTTTCCACAAATGATTCATAGGCAAAATAAAAAGCCTAACAGGAGAGAGGGGGTGGGGTCCTTGGGGGATGGGTGGGTGGGTGGGGGGTCTGGATGGGAGGGGGGGGAGGGGGGGGGGGGTGGTGGATGGAAGGGAGAGAACTAGGGTGGGAGTGGGGGAAAGGGTTTTAAAAACTGACATCTTGTATGAGAGAAAAGGTACAGGGAAGGGGAAGAGGAAATGGTAAAGTAGGAAGAAGACAAATAAAATAATGGAGGAAATACGGTTTGTAACCCATAATGTAAATGGATTAAATTGCCCGGGTAAAAGATTTAGACTATATAGAGAACTACAACATAGAGAGGCCTCAGTTGTTTTTTTGCAGGAAAACACATCTGGAGTTAAAAAAAAATATTAAGCTGAACTCTAGACAACACCCGATATGGTATTATGCAGATCCCCAGTTAAGAGAGCGAAGGGTGTGGCTATAGGATTTGCAAAAAAACGTTAGGTTTGAATTGGAAGCTAGAAAGACGGACCCGGAGGGGAGGTTTTTGTTCTTGAAAGGTAAACTACAGGACATAGAATGTACGCTCGCAAACATATATTGCCCTAACAGGAAGCCGGAAATGTTTTTGAAAGGGGTCATGAGAAGATTGATGGACTTTGGAAAGGGATATTTAATAGTGGCGGGAGACTTTAACATATGTATGGATCCACAAATTGACACAATATCTGCAGTGCAGAGAGGGGGAAATAGGTCCTTGGGATTATTGAAAAAAGGGTGATAAAAGAGTGCCAACTGGTGGATAGCTGGAGAATTGTCAACACGAGAGATAGAGATTACACGTTTTTCTCTAGTGTACATAGGACATACTCTAGATTGGACTATATATTGGTGGACCATCGACTCGTTGAGGATTTGGTTAGGGTAAAAATAGAAGCAATAACTTTTTCAGATCATGCACCTGTAGTAATGAAATTAAGATGGGGAGGGAAGTTGCTAGGAGGCATGTCATGGAGGTTGAATGAGGCACTCCTCATGGACCAAGATACCGACCGGAAGATCAGGGAGGAGATAGAGAGGTTCTTTGAGGAAAATGAAACGGGGGATGTATCACTAGCTAAAGTGTGGGAGGCACATAAAGCATATATAAGAGGAATCCTTATTGCGATTGGGGCAAGGAAAAAAAGGGAAAGGCGAGAGAAGATTAGTGGGCTTTTGAAGGAAATAGCTGAGATGGAACTCCTACATAAAAATAACATAAGGAAAGAGATAGAGCAAAGAGTGATAAAAAAGAGGGAAGAACTTGAGAAAGTAATGGAGGAAGAAAAAATAAGAACTTTTAATAAGATCATTGGGGAAAGATATAGATGGGGAGATAGATCGGGAAAATACCTGATGAGAGCCTTGAGGAGAAAGAAGAATAGGAACTATATAGATAAAATAAAAAAACTCCAAGGGAGAGTTAGTCCATTCAACCAAAGACATTGCAATGGTATTTAAAGATTATTACAGTAAATTATATAATATTGATCCCAAGGATGCTATAAATAAAGATAAAATGGTAAATATTGAAAAAAGAAGGGATTACTTAAGAAATGCAGGATTGCCAAAATTAAGTGAAGAACTACTAAATTCCTTAGAATCTGAAATAACACAGGAAGAACTAAAAATAGCATTAAAAAGCTTTATGACGGGAAAAAAGCCCTGGCCCAGACGGATATACCGTGAGGTATTATAAAAAATATAGTGACCTACTTTTACCTAAGTTTAAAGATATATATGGAGGAGTTGGGAGGAGAGATGGAGATAAGACAGGAATCCCTTCTGGCACAGGTGGTTCTAATACATAAGGAAGGTAAAGATGTCACCCAATGCTCAAGTTACAGACCGATATCGCTATTAAACATAGATACAAAGTTGTATGCAAAAGTATTGGCGAACAGGTTAAAAGATTTGATGCCAGATTGGATACATGGAGATCAGGTGGGCTTTGTTAGAGGAAGAGAGGGCCGAGATAATGGGTTGAGATCCCTGTTGCTTATACAGAAAAGTAAAATGGAAAAAAAATCCAGTAGTGCTGCTCTCGATAGATGCGGAGAAGGCGTTTGACAGGGTCAACTGGAGTTTCATGATGGACACACTGGAGGTCCTAGGATTGGGTATTAGGATGAGAAAGTGGATTGGAAAGTTATATAAAGGACCGACTGCGACGCTAATGGTAAATGGAGAGAGATCAGAGACTTTTTTGATGTCAAATGGAACTAGACAGGGCTGCCCACTCTCCCCACTGTTGTTTGTTCTGTCATTGGAACCCTTGTTATCAACAATTAGAAAAAAAACATAGATATAAGGGGAATTAAGGTTGGAAAGACAGAACACAAGATAGCCGCCTTCGCGGACGATTTATTATTCTATGTAGGAAACCCTAGAATAACACTTCCTAACCTAATGAAAACACTGAAGGAATATGGGGAGATGTCAAATCTAAAAATTAACCCGAGCAAAACAGAGATATTAAATATAAATCTTCCAAAGAGTGAAAAAGAAATGATACAGAGAAAATTTCCTTTTATATGGAAAGATAGAGAAATAAAGTACCTAGGAGTAAAACTTACTCCCTCACAGAAAAATCTTTATAAAGCAAATTATATCCCATTGCTAAACGAAATTAGGGAGGAACTGAAGAAAATTGGTGGAGGAAACCCTTCTTGGTTAGGTCGTATTAACCTGATAAAAATGGTAATTGTCCCTAAGATACTGTATAAATTTCAGATGATTCCCATTAATCTTCCAGAGGAGTATTTTAGGACAATCAAGCGAATGGTAACAAAATATATATGGAAAAATAAAAAACCTGGATATCATATGAAGTGCTAAGCAGAAATAAAGAAAAGGGGGGGTTGGGAGTACCGGATTTTAAAAGATACCACAGGGCAGTCATTTAGCAAGAATTTTTGACTGGACACATAACTCAAAAAGTAAACATTGGGTCACAATTAAAAATACACTTAGTAGAAAGGATCTGAGTAGGAGTGTATGGGTGCCACCACAGTTTAGAGAATTAGAGGAGAGCACGAGTATATACACGAGGATTGTAATAAGGGAGTGGGATAAAAAAAAACAGAGGAAATGGGATTTTAACTCACTGTTGATGCCACTGAGAAATTCAGAGTTTTTTCCCCAGGTAAAGAGAAAATTACAGGTAGATGGATAATGAAGGAAGACGTTCAGCTGAGAGAAGTAATGGAGGGGGTAAACTTAAAAACACTGGAGGATTTGAAAAGGGAAGAGGGAAAGATTTTCACTAGGATAGATATATGGAGGTACAATCAATTGAAACAATTTGTGGAGAAATTGACGAAGCCCCTTAGAACTAGGAAAGAGTGGAATGAAGTTGAGAAATACTTAGAAGCTCGAGGGGATGGGAAACACAGCACTGCTAAAGCATACAAAGCACTCACGGAATTAGATAGTAAGTTTAAATTAAAGTATATAGAAAAATGGGAAAGGGACTTAGGAGTGGAGTGGGAAGAGCATACACAGAGGAAAATATATAGAATGGTACACGAAAAAAATATTAGCATGCGTGAGGTGGAAATGAATTTTAAATGTTTTGACAAGGTGGTATGTTACACCGACGATAGAGCACAAGATGAGTGAGGAGAAGCAACCTTGGTGTTGGCGAGGGTGTGGAGGGTTGGGCACGATGTACCACATATGGTGGGAATGCACAAAAATACAAGAATATTAGAGAAAAGTTATAAATCAAATTAGGATTATTACTGGAATGGAGATCAGACTGGACCCTGAAACTGCCTTTTTCATAATTCAATAATATCTGGGAATAAATGTAAAGAGCTAGGTATATGGTGCTACCTAAATGCAGCAAAAAGTTTGATTCCTAGGTTCTGGCGCAAAGTTGAGGCACCGAGAGAAGAGGACTGGATGATTAGGGTGGACCAGATTGCTAGATTGGAAAAACTTTATTATATACAGGAAGATAGAATGGTGGTATATCATATGAAAATGGGAGAAATGGGAGGAGTTTAAGCTAAAGAAGGTACTTAGTAAGTAAATAAATGTAAAGAAAAGAGAAGGAGAGAATGTGAGAGGAGTGGAGAGGAGGGGAAGAGGGGAAAGGAAGAAGAGGAAAGAGAGAAAATACAGTAATTGGTCACTTTTGTTTCCTTCCTTCAAACCTTTGTATCCAGAGGATGGGAGATGTTAGTCGAGTAGATAGATGTCAGGGGTTTAAAAGAAATGGGGGGGGGGGGGTGGAGGGTGGGTCGAAAGGAGGGGAGAAAAAGATCTGAGATTTTGTTATGTTGTTTTTTTTATTGTGGAATTTTTGTATTGGTCTATTTGAAAAAATGAATAAATATTTAAATAAAAAAAAAAAGAATACTGGAGCAAAAGTGATACAAAAATGTAACAAAGATGGACCTGCAACCATCTCACAGAGACGTCCAGGCCGTCCATGGAAGTTAAACACCTCAACAGGAGCGTCTTCTGATGATAGACAGGGGTTGAAGAAAATTCGCCATGCAAGTTCACTGCAGTTAGCTGAAGAAGTAGAAAGCCAAACTGGGGTGATGGTTTCCCGTGACACAATATGGCACAACACTGCAGTAAGCGGAATGGCATGCATGGGTGTCGTCCACAAAGGAAGCCTCTCCTAAAGCCCAAGCACAAAAAGTCTGCCCAGAATTTTGCCAGGTACCAATGCTGAAAAAGAAGAGACTACTGGGACTCTGTACTCTGGAGTGATGAGATCAAGATAAATGTTTTCTGGAACTGAAGGCTTCAAAAACTGTATGGCGTCACAAAGGTGAGGAGTGCAAAGAAAAATGCATGGTGCCTACTGTGAAACATGGTGGTGGCCGTGCCCTTCTGTGGGGCTGCATGAGTGCTGCTGGTGTCGGGGAGTTGAATTTCATTGGCGGGTTGTCGTGAATTCACAGATGTACTGCTGTATATTGACAGAAAAAGATGCTCCCATCACTCCGTGCCCTTGGTCCTGGTCGTGCACTTTTCCAGCATGACAATGACCCAAAACACACATCTAAGGCCACTGTGGCATTTCTGAAGAAGAACTGGGTGACAGTGATTCAGTGGCCAAGTATGTCTCCTGATCCGAACACCTATGGGGAATTCTGAAGAGACTAGTTGAGCATACGCTCTCCATCCAGCCTCCATTGAAGAATGGAAAAAGATCGATGCTACAATACGTCTCCTACTTGTTCATTCCATGCCTAGAAGACTTAACAAAAGCACCAGAAATTATGCAACAGAGTTACCACCTTATTTTTTTTTATTTATCACCTTTTTTGAAAATTTTGTTCCCTGTCAAGTTATACAGCCATCACTCCGGGCATTGAGAGACCTCCCTGTTCCAGAAGCAGCTCCTGCTTTTCCTGGATATTGTGTTGAGAAACAATAGGCCTCAAAGAGACTCACTTATGATGCTGCAGGGCATAACACTCGAAAAAGGT
>CATNWA010002235.1:0-23845 GCA_951230385.1 Staurois parvus
CGGGATTCAAGATCAGGAAAGGAGATGTCGGTCACCCCACCTGGAGCTCAGGCAGCAGATTTGGGAGGTGCTTTGGAGAGGAGCCCTCCAGGTTGCTGGCATGAACAAGGGCAAGTGTTATCCAACCCTGGGGAATGGGCCAGGGACCATCGGAAGTTATGGATGCCATTCCTGGGAGAGCGACCCCAGGAGCAATCGGTGACTGAGTTGGACAGGCTGGTCCAGCAGCAGATAGAGCTAGACAACCGATATCAGGCTCTGCAATGGTACACAGAGCAGGAATATTTAGGGGTAACAACAGAATGCTCTCCTGAGGGTTGTGACTTTGGTGGCCCTGGACTGCTGCAGGAGAGCCTTACAGATCATTTTGTGTTTGGCAATGAAGGAGAACCTACACTGGAGGAGTTGCAAGAAGACAGAGAGGCTATGTTCAGTCTCACAGGGGTCTCAGAGCTTAAACCAGATCTGTAATACCTGCTGAAGAAAGAACTGCATCTGGAAAGGGCATACAGGCAACTGCTAAAACATGTTCAGCAGCATGCCCAAGAATCGGCAGTGGAAATTCCAGAGACTGGGGATTTGATAGACTTTCTCTGCTGAGGAAAAATAACCTGGTGAGCCTCTAGCAGAAGAGCTGGCAACAGGGCCAAACATTACTGAACTCTGTCCAGCACTGGTAACATCTTCTTGATTCCACGGACAGGAGATGGTGAACCCCTATCCCCAGACACCAGTTCCAGAGACTTGGGATTTGATTAACTTTTCTGCTGAGGAGGAACCAGATGGCACGCCTCCAGCAGAAGAGCTGGCATCAGGGCATGGCGTGGTTGACCTCTGTCAACAAAAATCAGCACCGCAGGAGCTACAGGAAGAGGATGCAATCGGCACTCACAAAGGAAGCTTGAGCTGATGTCCGTCAATGGGACTTCGGTCTCCACTGACACAACCCCAGAAAAGGGTCTGGCATTGGGACAGGTGGATGTCAGCCTTACTTTGCAAACACTGAGACTACAGTTGCCACCTGGATACCCCAGGGATGCTGGGCAGTCGGCCCAGATCCCCCACAGCATGATGGAGCTGGCCCAAACCACCCTGTCTTCTCTCCAGCAGCTGAGAGGACTTCAGGGAGAAAGACCAGTCCATACTTCTCCCCAGTGGCGGGTATGTTCTATGAGAGAGGCAGAGGTTGGCTGGGTGAGTAATGCTTTGTGTGGGACAATTTGTTTGGGGTACTGTGTGGGTGCTGGCATTGGGGGACTGGAAGTAAAGACCAACTTCGGAGTCCATCCGTCTGGGATTAACTCCTGTGTTAGTCTCCTGCCGAAAGGGGAGATATGTGACGGGAGTGACTTTGAGTGGGGGCCCATGGAACACAGCTCACTTTGGAGAGGTAGGGAGACCCTTGTCTCAGCTCCCCATATCCCTCTTATGTGTAAGTCACCTGTGCCTTTTAGGGGTACAGGGTGAAATGTTCTAATATTGGGGTGGGGGGGGTGTTCATTGTTCACTGCCATGCGGCTGCATCCCATTGTTCTAGCAAACTATTATGGGATGTAATGTTTGTGTATTGGTGTGGGGGTTGTCCATTGTTCGCTGCCAGGTGGTGCATCCCATTCTTCTATTGTGTGTCTTGCTTGGGAGATGTAATGTTTCCGGCAGCCCTTCCCCCTTATGGGACGGCCTGCTGATGTGTTTCCTGTCTGGGTGTGTATTTCCCCGCCCTGTGATATATCCTGTATCTATGTTAAAACAAAGCAGTCTATTTCCTGTCTTTCATACAAGCTGGTGCTGTCTCGTCTTGTATGGTCAGCAGTGGTGTCTGTGGTGCCTGGGAAGCAGGAGTCTAACGGAAATACCCTAGTGCAGTCGTGGTCGGTTCCATTACATTGGTGGCAGCAGTGGGATTGTGCTTCCAAGCTGTGAACACGTCCAAACCACCACCGGGATTCAAGATCAGGAAAGGAGATGTCGGTCACCCACCTGGAGCTCAGGCAGCAGATTTGGGAGGTGCTTTGGAGAGGAGCCCTCCAGGTTGCTGGCATGAACAAGGGCAAGTGTTATCCAACCCCTGGGGAATGGGCCAGGGACCATCGGAAGTTATGGATGCCATTCCTGGGAGAGCGACCCCAGGAGCAATCGGTGACTGAGTTGGACAGGCTGGTCCAGCAGCAGATAGAGCTAGACAACCGATATCAGGCTCTGCAATGGTACACAGAGCAGGAATATTTAGGGGTAACAACAGAATGCTCTCCTGAGGGTTGTGACTTTGGTGGCCCTGGACTGCTGCAGGAGAGCCTTACAGATCATTTTGTGTTTGGCAATGAAGGAGAACCTACACTGGAGGAGTTGCAAGAAGACAGAGAGGCTATGTTCGGTCTCACAGGGGTCTCAGAGCTTAAACCAGATCTGTAATACCTGCTGAAGAAAGAACTGCATCTGGAAAGGGCATACAGGCAACTGCTAAAACATGTTCAGCAGCATGCCCAAGAATCGGCAGTGGAAATTCCAGAGACTGGGGATTTGATAGACTTCTCTGCTGAGGAAAAATAACCTGGTGAGCCTCTAGCAGAAGAGCTGGCAACAGGGCCAAACATTACTGAACTCTGTCCAGCACTGGTAACATCTTCTTGATTCCACGGACAGGAGATGGTGAACCCCTATCCCCAGACACCAGTTCCAGAGACTTGGGATTTGATTAACTTTTCTGCTGAGGAGGAACCAGATGGCACGCCTCCAGCAGAAGAGCTGGCATCAGGGCATGGCGTGGTTGACCTCTGTCAACAACAATCAGCACCGCAGGAGCTACAGGAAGAGGATGCAATCGGCACCTCACAAAGGAAGCTTGAGCTGATGTCCGTCAATGGGACTTCGGTCTCCACTGACACAACCCCAGAAAAGGGTCTGGCATTGGGACAGGTGGATGTCAGCCTTACTTTGCAAACACTGAGACTACAGTTGCCACCTGGATACCCCAGGGATGCTGGGCAGTCGGCCCAGATCCCCCACAGCATGATGGAGCTGGCCCAACCACCCTGTCTTCTCTCCAGCAGCTGAGAGGACTTCAGGGAGAAAGACCAGTCCATACTTCTCCCCAGTGGCGGGTATGTTCTATGAGAGAGGCAGAGGTTGGCTGGGTGAGTAATGCTTTGTGTGGGACAATTTGTTTGGGGTACTGTGTGGGTGCTGGCATTGGGGGACTGGAAGTAAAGACCAACTTCGGAGTCCATCCGTCTGGGATTAACTCCTGTGTTAGTCTCCTGCCGAAAGGGGAGATATGTGACGGGAGTGACTTTGAGTGGGGGCCCATGGAACACAGCTCACTTTGGAGAGGTAGGGAGACCCTTGTCTCAGCTCCCCATATCCCTCTTATGTGTAAGTCACCCTGTGCCTTTTAGGGGTACAGGGCGAAATGTTCTAATATTGGGGTGGGGGGGGTGTTCATTGTTCACTGCCATGCGGCTGCATCCCATTGTTCTAGCAAACTATTATGGGATGTAATGTTTGTGTATTGGTGTGGGGGTTGTCCATTGTTCGCTGCCAGGTGGTGCATCCCTTTGTTCAATTGTGTTTCTTGCTTGGGAGATGTAATGTTTCTGGCAGCCCTTCCCCCTTATGGGATGGCCTGCTAATGTGTTTCCTGTCTGGGTGTGTATTTCCCCGCCCTGTGTATAGATCTTGTATCTATGTTAAAATAAAGCAGTCTATTTCCTGTCTTTCATACAAGCCTGGTGCTGTCTCATCTTGTATGGTCAGCGGTGGTGTCCGTGGATCTGTGTTCGGACAGGGAGTCTTATGGAAATACCCTAGTGCAGTCGGGGTCCGGTTCCTTTACAAAGAGATAGAAGGAATAGAGAGAGTGGGGGGGAGAGAGAGAGGGAAGAGAGGGGGGAGGGAGAGAGAGGGTGGGGAGAGAGAGGGTGGGAAGAGAGAGGGTGGGAAGAGAGAGGGTGGGAAGAGAGAGAGGAGGAAAGAGAGAGGATAGAGAGGGGGGAAAGAGGGAAGAGAAAGAGAGGGAAGTGAGCGGGGAGGGAGAGAGAGGGGAGAGGGAGAAGGAAGAGAGAGAGTGGGAAGAGAGAGGGGGCCAAAACAGTGGGGAGAAGAGAGGGAGAGAGAGAGGGGGGGGGGGGAGAGAGAGAGGGAAGAGAGAGAGGGGAGGAATAGAGAGAGGGGAGAGAGAGAGGGAGGAGAGAGAGGGAAGAGGGAGAGGGAGGAGAGAGAGAGGGGGGAGAGAGACGAGTGAGGGAGAGAGAGGGGGGAGAGGGAAGAGAGAGATGTAGGAGAAAGGGGGAGAGAGAGGGAGGGAGGAGAGAGAGAGGGGGAGTGAGGGAGAGATGGGGGAGTGAGGGGAGAGATGGGGGAGAGAGGGAGAGAGAGGGAAGAGAGAGATTGGAAAGAGAGAGAGGGGGAGAGGGGAGAGGAGAGGAGAGAGGGGAGGGGAGAGAGAGATGGGGGGAGAGAGAGGGGGGGAGGAGAGAGAGAGGGAAGAGATAGAAGGAACAGAGAGAAAGGGGGGAAGAGAAAGAGGGAGAAGAGAGAGAGATCTCTAACATGAGGTGATATGAAGCTGTACACAAGAAGGAGTTACATGTGAGTGGGCAACCTTTATTATATGTGGTTAAATAAAACGGATTACACTATGGTAGCTTTCTTTGTCTATCTATGATCCAGGGAGAATATTACTATACTACATGGAGGCTTGGAATAAGGAGCATTCATTTCCTTGAGGGGAGCCTGTGATGAATCTGCCCTTATCAGGATTGCTGTGATCTTTTGAGCGAGCTGACCCTGTAGGGTCGAGTCTATGAGGGTGAGGGGCCACTTAGGTCACTGGAGGATTGAACACGAATTTTACACAGTCACTTGCATGATCATCGAATGGAAGCACTTTCATCAGATTGTATATAGTGTATATATATGCACTGTGTGTGGACTGTATTTTGAGTCTATATTAATTTTTGAGAGCCACTGTGGCATTTTTTGTGAATCACGATTGGAGCATTTATCACTTGCACTTGTTATATTCCCTTAGTGGGAAGTCACGTGTTGCACAATTTTTTGTGTGTTATCCCCTTTTATTTGAGTATTTCTAAGGGGATTGAGTGTGTCACTACACTGTTTATTATTATTTTTAGATATATTGTATATTTATTTAAGCGCTGCACTTTTTTGTATTAATTAGTCACTTCACCTAATAGGTAATAAGGTTAGTGTCAGCAGCTTTTTTAGGGTTAGGGCTCTATTTCAAGCGCAGGAGGATTTTTTCTTTAATTCCACATATACCCATGGCTTGTGTGAGAAACATATAATTTAAATGACAACTTTGTGTAAAAAAAAAAAAAAGTTTTTGTCATTTTCCAGAAACTTGTGGAAAAAACAAAATCTTCCATGGACTCAATATGCCTCTCAGCAGATAGCCTAGGGTGTCTACTTTCTGAAAAGGGGTCATTTTGGGGGTGTTTGTACTATCCTGGTATTTTAGCACCTCAAGGAATGTGATGGGCAGCCAGAAATAAAAGCGGTGTAAATTCCATTATCTATCCCATAGTTTGTAGATGCTATAACTTTCACACAAAGCAATCAATATACACTTTTGGGGATATTTTAACCAAAAATATGTAGCAGAATACATTTTACATTTTTTTAAAAAATAAAAAGCGCACAGGTGATTGAATACCATCAAAAGAAAGCTCTATTTGTGTGAAAAAAAGGACATAAATTTAATTTATGTACCGTATTGCATGACCACACAATTGTCAGTTAAACTAGTGCAGTGCTGTATAGCAAAAAAATTGTGTAAATTGCAATATAACTCAGCTGTGTACTCTCTCATGTGCTGCTCCTCCATGAGCTCTGACTGCCCCTCCCCCTTCCGATCACTCAGTTGTGTGCTGTCTCTGCTGTTCCTCTGTGGGATCCGATTCCCCCTTCCCACTTTTCTCAGCTTTGTCTGTGTCGACTTCTGCTGAGCAGGATGGTGGGGAGTGTCCGTGAATTCTCATGCTTACAGAAGTACACAGGAACACAGAAAATGCTCTCTACACAGAACTGTGTTTATTCATAGAGGAAGACATGGTAAACATAGTACCTGTGTTAAATATATTGCAATGCTGCAGGGGAGAGGGAAACAAGACTCCCTTCCTGTAAATCTAAAGTGAAATATCGTAGGTCTGTTTAGACCCCAGATATTTCCCTAAAGTCTTCTGTATTGCAAAAAGAAAAAAGTATACATATGTTAAAAAAAAAAAAAAAGGAGAAAAAAAAAAATATATTTGTAGAATTGAAAAAAAATATAAAACCCGAATCCCCGCACTAGAAATGAGCCTAGGCATGTTCAGACATGAGTCTTAACGCAACTGAGCTATCCAGTCAGGAAGCTGCCACTGCAGACAGCAAATAATAAGCAGCCAAGGCATTCGCGGCCCCACAGCCGCACATATGAAGGGAGCGTGTATACATGAACTTGCAGGGCAAAGAATGCCTCCACTGCTTTCAAGTTTAGAGTTCAGAGGTCAGTAGTGAGGTGGAGTTCAGAGGCCAGTAGTAGGTGAGGTGACATTCAGAGGACAGTAGAAAGTGAGGTGTAGTTCAGAGGTCAGTAGTAGGTGAAGCAGAGTTCAGGGGTTGGTAGTAAGGCGGAGTACAGGGGTAAGTAATAAGTGAGGTGGAGTTCAGGGGTTAGCAGTAAGTGAGGCGGAGTTCAGGGGTTGGCAGTAAGTGAGGCGGAGTCCAAGGGTCTGTAGGAAGCAAGGCTGAGTCCAGGGGTCGGTAGGAAGTGAGACAGAATTCGGGTCAGTAGGAAGTGAGACAGAATTCAGGGGTCAGTAGTAAGTGAGACAGAATTCAGGGGTCAGTAGTAAGTGAGGCAGAGTTCAGGGGTCAGTAGTAAGTGAGGCAGAGTTCAGGGGTCAGTAGTAAGTAAGGCAGAGTTCAGGGGTCAATAGTAAGTGAGGTGGAGTTCAGAGGTCAGTAGTAGGTGGGGGTAGCGTTCAGAGGTCAGTAGAAAGTGAGGTGTAGTTCAGAGGTCAGTAGTAGGTGAAGCAGAGTTCAGGGGTTGGTAGTAAGTAAGGCGGAGTACAGGGGTCAGTAGCAAGTGAGGTGGAGTTCAGGGGTCAGTAGTAAGTGAGGCGTAGTTCAGGGGTCGGTAGTAAGTAAGGCAGAGTTCAGGGGTCAGTAGTGAGGCGGAGTTCAGAGGTTGGTAGGAAGTGAGACAGAATTCAGGGGTCAGTAGGAAATGAGACAGAATTCAGGGGTCAGTAGTAAGTGAGGCGGAGTTCAGGGGTCAGTAGTAAGTGAGGCGGAGTTCAGGGGTCAGTAGTAAGTGAGACGGAGTTCAGAGGTCAGTAGTAGGTGGGGTAGTGTTCAGAGGTCAGTAGAAAGTGAGGTGGAGTTCAGAAGTCAGTAGTACGTGAGGCGGAGTTCAGAAGTCAGTAGTACGTGAGGCGGAGTTCAGGGGTCAGTAGTACGTGAGGCGGAGTTCAGGGGTCAGTAGTACGTGATGCAAAGTCCAGGGGTTAGTAGGAAGTGAGGCGGAGTCCAGGGGTCAGTAGGAAATGAGGCGGAGTTCAGAGGTCAGCAGTAGGTGAGCTGGCGTTCAGAGGTCAGTAGAAAGTAAGGCGGAGTTCAGGGGTCAGTGGTACGTGAGGCAGAGTCCAGGGGTCAGTAGTAAGTGAGTGTCAGGGCTCCGGGTATGACCAGAGGTGTGTGGACTGACACAGGGAAACGCAGGCTTCAGATATAGTATAAACAATATAATTTATTTAAGACTAAACAATACATAAACGCAGTGCAAGACTAAACATAAACACAGTACAAACAAACCAAACCAAAACCCCCAACAGATAACAAAAGAACAATACTAAGCGTAGTTGGGCAGGCCGGGTCGGTAGTAAACAGGCAGGCAAGGTACAAAGGAGCAGGCAGAGCGTAGTCAGACGGACCGGGTCAGGAACAATCAGACAGACAAGGTACAAAGGAGTAGACTGGAGAGTGGTCAGGAATAGCAGAGGTCAGGACAGGCGGGGTTCAATCAGAGTCACGTATCAAGCAGGATCAGACAGGAAGCAGACAGGATGCAGGTACAGGGGCTCTTGGGAAACATACACCAAGGCCCTGATCACAGGCCTGGCCATTCCTTATATGCACCTTCTGCAATCAGCCTCAGGTGTTTTGGCTGACTGCAGGAGTGAGCCTCTGGTTGCTGAGAGCACCCGCTGGCCAGTCCTGGTACTGCAACCCACAAGGCAGGTGAGTCCCACCACTATTGGCGAGTCAATTCCTGACAGTGAGGCGAAGTCCAGGAGTCAGCAGGAAGGGAGGCAAAGTCCAGAGTTCAGTAGGAAGCGAGGCGGAGTCCTGGGGTCAGTAGGAAATGAGGTAGAGTCCAGGGGTCAATGGTGAGGTGGAATTCAGGGGTCAGTGGTAAGTGAGGCAGTGTCCAGGGGACGGTAGTAAGTGAGATGGAGTTCAGAGGTCAGTAGTGAGGAGTTCAGGGGTCAGTAGTAAGTGAGACGGAGTTCAGGGGTCAGTGGTAGGTGAGACGGAGTTTAGTGATCAGTAGTAAGTGAGGTGGAGTCCAGGGGTCAGTAGTGAGGCAGAGTTCAGGGTTAAGTAGTAAGTGAGGAGGAGTTCCGAGGTCAGTAGTGGCACGGAGTTCAGAGGTCAGTAGTAAGTGAAGCAGAGTTCAGAGGTCAGTAGTAGGTGGGGTAGTAGTAAGTGATGCAAGGTTCAGTGGTAAATGGATATCTTTATATGTCATGTACATTAAAAACAGTAAGTTTAAAAGAGGAAGACACAGTAAACTGGGATGATTTTGGGATAGAGATCCATTTACTACTGAACCTTGCATCGCTTACAACTACTACCACCCCACCTACTACTAACCTCTGAACTCTGCTTCACTTACTACTGACCCCAAATGAACAAGTGTCAATACAGAAACTTTGAAATTTCAAGTGTGCTCTACCCAGAATGGATAATTGCTCCATCCACAATGATGAATAAGTGGTAGTGCAAATAACTGCTCAAAATTACAAAAAAACCCAGACATGCTCCACCCAAAAGTGACATTTTAATTGTGCTCCATCTACAATAATGAAATCCATTACAGTTTTAAACTTTTTGTATGGACACATGTTAGTTTGCACTTTATATGTCACGTATGTTATGTTTTTGAGCACCTTAATAATATTTTAAATAATTTTTGTGCAGTTTTTAATGATTTTTCATGAACTACCTATATTTTATGAATTATTGAGTATTGATGGGTTGCTTTGCACTTTATTTCTATAGCACATGGGGACTGCATATACAGTTAGGTCCATATATATTTGGACACAATTTTCATACTTTTGGTTCTGTATGCCACCAGAATAAATTAAAACGAAACAATCCAAATGAATTAGAAGTGCAGACTTTAAGCTTTAATTCAAGGGGTTTTATAATATATATATATATATATATATATATATATATATATATATATATATATATATACATATTTTTTTTTTAATACAAAGTTGTCAGTTAAATGATATATTTCTCGCATAAGCCATGGGTATATGTGGAATTACACCCCAAAATACATTCTGCTATTCAGCCTAGCCACATACAGGAGCCTGAAATCCAATGACCACTTTGAAAGCCTGAAGGTGCGTAACTTCCTCATTTCACTTCCTAAAAAACGAGTAACTCTGGTGCACAGGAGTAAAGTAGTGTAAGGGTGAAAAGGATAAAAATTATAAAGTAAAAGATGATAATGTAAATAATAATGAATGTGATAAACCAAATAACCACAAATAATAGCGCAATCCTAAACCAAATCAATAAATAAATAAATATATCCACCACTATATATGTGCAAAATATTCAGTGTTAAATCATATATAGAAAGTCCCCATATAGTCCATTCAGAAAAGTCCATATATCAATGATCCTCAATAAATGAAGTAATGAGATCCTCCTTCACCAATGTGATATCCAGTGCACAGAACACCCCATCAAAATGCACACTCACCATGTGTCATCTCTTTATACCATTATACAACATGATGATGCCTTGTTAGCTCTTAATTGGGCTTTGAGTAAGAGGGAGGATTTACCATATAATCAAAAGAAATTTTTGAGAGACACTCTAGAATTTTGCTTATCACACAATTATTTCTGGTACAATCACAGCTTCTTTTCCCAGAAGAGGGGTGTAGCAATGGGAGCCCGTTTTGCGCCCAGTATAGCAAACCTGTTCATGGCAGAATGGGAGGACAGGTTTGTGTTCAACCATCAACGTGAGCAGGTATTGCTATACAAGAGATTTTATTGATGACATGTTCATGATTTGGGCTGGTGATGAAGGAGGATTATTAAGTATTCTGGAGAGTTTGAATAATAATCCCAATAAAATTTAGTTGGATTATCAATATAGTGCTGAATCAGTACATTTCTTGGATCTCACCATTTTTAGGGTTAATGATACATTGCTTACCAAAACGTATTTCAAACCCACAGATAGAAATAGTTATCTGCCAATGGTTAGTGGACATCACCCTCAGTGGTTGAGGAATATACCCAAGATCAAATAATGAGAGTGAGGAGGAATTGTAGTCAGGATGCTGTGTTTCAAGTTCAGGCTGATATTTTGGTAAACAGATTTATGGATAAGGGTTATAAATTAGATAAACGGAAGGATATAGTTGACCAGGTTCAATTAATCCCCAGGGATCAATTGTTGGTTGAGAAACCTAAACTAGCCCCAAATGATAAACATCAGTGGGGGTTTATTTCTAATAACCATTTACAATATAAGGCTGTTGAGGATATTTTTTATAAACACTGGCACATTTTGAGGCTTGACAAAGTATTGGGGAATGTTTCATCCCGCGAAACCAGTCTTCATTTATAGGAAGGCCCCTACTATTGGAGATAAAATAGTCCAGAAAATTCTGGATCCCCCTAAGACTTTGAATATGTTTAAAGATAGAAAAGTTTTTTATTCTTGCAAAAAATGTACTGCGTGTAGTTATTTATTTATTTTGGTTAAACATAAAATAAGGGATTGGTTAAATTTACCTCCAATTCCAATCATAGGGAATTCGATATTTCTTCTTTTTTAACTTGTGACTCCACCCATGTAGTGTATGGTTTGGAATGCCCATGTGGCCTTATTTATATTGGGAGGACCAAGCGACAACTGAAGGATAGGGTGCTTGAACATTTAAGGAATATTAGCAAAGGGTACAAGTACCATAGTGTATCTTTAGAAATATCATAATTGTGATCCAACCAATATAAAATTTTGGCCCATTGAGTCTATTCCCAAAGCTTGGAGGGGATCCAACAGAATTAGGGAGCTTTCAAAATGTGAAACTAAATGGATTTACTTAACCGAAGCTTTATCTCCTAAGGGTTTAAATGTTGAACTGGACTTAAATTGTTTTATCAGTGATGCATGAACTTTTTTTTTAGTTTAGTTTTTATTTTATTTATTTTATTTAGCTTTAATTTATTTTATTTTTTGTTTTTATTTTAGTGTCATTCACATTATATATATATATATATATTTTTTTTTTTTTAAATATATATTTTGTATATTATTAATTATTATGGATTTAAAGTATATTTCTTTGAGTGTATAAACGTCATTATGTTGATGGCTATTACAATGATATGTGTTGTTATTATCTCATTGTTATATTAGTATTTGCACACAAGATGGTGCTATTGCAATGAGGTAGTCTGGTGTATATATCGGATTATGCTTAAGAAACAACATTACACCTTTAGGTGTTTTATTGATTGGGCCAATTAGGAAGGAGGTGGCTCTATAAGAGTGCACTCCATACACTGCTTACAACTCCCTCAGAAGAAGTCATTGGACGAAACGTGTTAGGGTATGGCTAACTGGGGACGTCACTACGCACGTTGATGCACGTGTCCAGACCATGTGATCGCACTATCGCCATCTTGAGTGCAGGCAGGCTGGATACAGAGCTTGTAGCTCTGAATATTAACAAACGCTGTTTATATATTTGCTCATTGTGAGTGCGGTTTTTAAGGGGTTTTTTTTTACAATAAATTTGCTGGATGATATTGCACTATCACGAGTATTCTTTTTATTCACATGTGCTAATTGGATATGAGAGGATTTCCCTAAGTTGGAACCTGTCTGGTGGAATGCTGGATATAAAATAATATGCTGGTTTATCACCAGCACATGATGAGTGTGCATTTTGATGGGGTGCTCTGTGCACTGGATATCACATTGGTGAAGGAGGATCTCATTACTTCATTTATTGAGGATCATCGATATATGGACTTTTCTGAATGGACTATATGGGGACTTCCTATATATGATTTAACACTGAATATTTTTGCACATATATGGTGGTGGATATATTTAGTTATTTATTTATTGATTTGGTTTAGGATTGCGCTATTATATGTGGTTATTTGGTTTATCACATTCATTATTATTTACAGTGTATTATTATTATTAATAGCAGCACCTAATGTTTTTATACCCATTATCTTATTATATTGGCGCGATGATGTTGGTTTAAGAAGTGTTTTTGAGTGCTATACTCATAAAAACACTTTTAGGTGACTAACCTGATTGGTAAAAGATGATAATGGCAATATTGGCATACAAGTACTTAAAACAGTGTATGTAAATGCATCGGTGTACAATAAGTCCTTATAGGAGTCTCTCAGGCAATTTGTTTGGAATCTTTTTAGCACAAAACGACAGCAGCCATCCTCAGAGCAAGCCAGCTCTGTATACAGAGACCGAAGAAAAGAGACAGGAGGTGCCCGTCTGAGTGTAGTAATAACACTGTATTTAATTATTATATTATTATTATTATACAGGATTTATATAGCGGCAACAGTTTGCTCAGCGCTTTACAATATAACGGGAGACCATACAGCAACAATACAGTTCAATACAAGAGGGATAGGAGGGCCCTGCTCCTCGGAGCTTACAATCTATGATAGAGGGGCTAGTGGTACAAAATGTAGTAACTGTGGGGGATGGACTGGTAGGAAGAGTAGAAGATTCCATTATTAGCTGAGAGCAGGATAGGCTTCCCTGAAGAGATAGTGAGCAGAGTAGGTGATAGTCTGATAAATTGGGCTAGAGAGTTCCAGAGGATGGGGAAAGCTCTGGAGAAGTCCTGGAGATGAGCATTGGAGGAGGAGACAAGGGAGCTAGAGAGCAGGAGGTCGTGCAAGGAGCAGAGAGTACGGTTTGGGTGATATTTGGAGACAAGATCAGTGATGCAATTTGGGGCAAAGTTATAAAAGGCTTTATATGTTATTGTTAATGTTTTAAACTTTATCCGTTGGGCAACGGGAAGCCAGTGGAGGGATTGGCAGAGAGGGGTGGCTGATACAGAACGGTTAGTAAGGTGGATGAGTCTGGCAGCAGCATTCATGTTAGACTGAAGAGGATATAGCCTGCGATTAGGTAGGCCAATGAGGAGGGAGTTATAATAGTCAAGGCGAGATATAACAAGGATGTGAATAAGTTGCTTACTGGTTTCCGAGGTTAAGAACGGCCGTATCTTGGAGATGTTGCGGAGGTGAAGTCTACAAGATTTGGACACCGATTGGATTTGGGACTGAAAGGACAGATGGGAGTCTAGGATTTCACCTAGTACCCTGGCATGAGGGGAGGGACTGATGATTGTGTTATTGATCTTGATGGAGAAGTCAGGGAGGGGGCACAGGCTGGAGGGAATACTAAGTTTCCAGTTTTGGAAAGAATGAGTTTGTGGAAGTGGAGTGACATCCATGCCGATATGTCACTTAGTAGGTTAGTAATGCGAGAGGAGACTGAAGGGGTGAGGTGAGGGGTAGAAAGATAGATTTGTGTGTCATCAGCATAGAGATGGTACTTAAAGCCATGGGAGTTTATCAAGTGACCAAGAGAGGAGGTGTAGATGGAGAAGAGTAGGTGTCCAAAGATGGAACCTTGAGGGACCCCTACAGAAAGAGGAAGTGGAGAGGAGGAGGCAGAGTTATAGGTAACGCTGAAGGAGCACTGCGATAGGTAGGAGGAGAACCTGGAGAGAGCAGAGTCTCAGAGGCCAAAAGAGTGGAGTTTTTTTGAGGAGGAGCTGATGGTCAACCGTATCAAAAGTCGCAGAAAGGTCAAGTAGTAAGATATGGAGTAGTGGCCATTGGTTTTAGCAGTTAGTAGATCATTAGTGAGTTTTAGTAGGGCAGTTTTCAGTGGAGTGTAGTGAGTGAAAGCCAGACTGTAAAGGGTCAAGAAGGTTGTTGTCAGTTAGGTAGAAGCTCAGGCGATTGTAGACTAAGCGTTCTAGGAGTTTAGAGGTAAATGGCAGCAGGGAAATGGGTCTTAAGTTGTTCATGTTGGTGGGATCCAGGGAGGGCTTTTTAAGTATGAGAGTGATGTTTGCATGCTTTAGAGGGGAGGGGAAGGCATCGTTAGAGAGGGAGAGATTGAAGATGTGAGTGAGGGAGCATAGGATGGAAGAAGAGGGTCACCATAGTAGTTGTGAGGGGACAGGATCCAGGGGGCAGGTAGTGATAAGGGCTTCTGAGAAAGCCTTAGTAACCTCTTTGGTAGTAGCAAGGTCAAAAGAGGAAAGTGTTGAGGGAGGTTTAGTATAAGGTATGCTAAGTGGGATGGATGCCTGTGCAGTGGCGGTGCCCCTACGAATTGCATCAATCTTGTTTTTGAAATGATTTGCAATCTTCTGAGCAGTGAGTGAAGTACTGGGTGGAGGTGGAGGTGGAGAAAGTAGAGAGTTAAAAGTAGAGAAGAGACAACGAGGACTGGATGACAAGCTGTTGATGAGAGTGACAAAGTAGGCTTGTTTGGCAGCATGGAGGGAGGAATTATATGTTAAGAAAGCAGATTTATATAGGGTGAATGCTTGGTGAGATTTGGTTTTACGCCACAAATCCTTCCAGCGCACGACTATGTCGTTTAAGATTTCTGGTGTTGTCAGTCTGCCAAGGTTGTAATGGTCGGGGCCTGATGCTTCGTGTTGTTAGAGGAGCAAGTGAGTCTAATGTGGATGAAAGCGAACTGTTGTAGACAGAAGTGGCCATGTCAGGACAGGACAGGGGAGAGATTCTGTCATAGAGTTGGTCAGTTGCAGAGTGGAAAGGAGCAGGGTTCAAATTGTGAAGGTTTCTGCGTGTAATTGTTTGCTGCTTGGAGGGATAAGTGTTTGAAGACAAGGACACTGTGAAGGTGATGAGATTGTGATCAGAGAGAGGAAAGGGGTTGTTTGTGAGGTTGTAGGGAGTGCAAATATGGGAGAAAACAAGGTCTAATGTATTCCCATCAGAGTGAGTGGAGTGTGTGAGTATTTAATAGCAAAGGATTAAAAACACTCACAAAGGAAGTAATAAAATAAGCTCATCTGTGTATATGAGAGATAACCGTTCCTCAAAACATCCTGCAGGTGCCACCGGAGGTTGGTGCAATAGCAGCTGGGCTGATGGAGATGATGAGAGACACTGTGGTGGTCAATCCCACAGAGTGGTGGTGTTGTAGAGCCAATCCAACAGAGTTTGTGCAGGAAGGAGCCTAGTAATCAGCTTTTAACACACCGGCAGGATGTGACATCACAGAAAGTGGCAGAGGATCAGTGGGGAGGAAGAGCACAGACATGGGAAAGTCAGGCTATGCGCTCGGAGCCTCTAGCTCCTTCTATTGGCCTGGTGGACCTTGGGGAAGTAGCTTAAATAGAGGACACTTTCAGGCGTGGAACAACAGTGCTCAGCGGAGAGTTATAGACACAGTAACATGGAAAAAATGCATATCAATGTGGAACATGATCTCAAAGCACAAAGCTATAAAAAAAATATAAAATATATAATGATAATAAAAAGAGCACTGAACCATAAAACAGAAAATTATGAAGGCTATACTGTATATGTGTATAACGGTGTACACATACTGTTATTAGCAATGATAATAAAAATGGTAATGAATGTAAAATTGCACATTCAGTAGTGTCAATAACATGGAAAAAAAAAGGTGTAAAGAAACAGGATAATGAATGCAGGGGCACTGAAAAGAGAGGGGGGGGAGAAAAGTCATCTGACTATGTACGCATGTCAGTATATGCATGTATGGAAGATGTGTTGCTAGGATTAGGGTTTTATCGGAGGAATGGACAGATGATTATAATATAGTGTGCATCTCGATCTCCTCATTAAGCCCTCCTGGGGCTAGGGTGTCATATATTCTTTTTTGAGAAATCTGGGGTCTATCAGACTCTAGATATCTGCTCTGCCCTTACATTATATAATCAAACCAAGATCAGTGTGATCAGATGCTTTCCAAGTTTACAAATGGTGCTGTTTATATCCTGTGAAACTAAAGTGATGAAATGCTCATAGCTTCTGATTTCTTAGACTATAGAGATGCTTGGCACCATTCTGGTCGCCAATAAGCTCTATGGTCAGCTGGCAGAAACACCGGCTGCATTCTCAGGTTCCCCCGATGGCACCGGACTGCCCGAGAAGGCTGTGGAAGGCAGCAGGGGAGGGGGGGCATAATCTCCCGCTGCTTGTAAAAGCAATCCTGCAGCTAATTAGCCACTAGGATTGCTTTTACATGAAAGCCAATTGCCTGTTGAAAAAACAATATCAGGATGATGCCTGCAGCTGTTCTTTTTTTTTTTATATGCAGCCTCTGGGCTGAATGAAAAAAAGAGAAGAAATCTCTGCCAGAAAAAGTGTGTGGTATGCCCACCATTAGAATATACCGCTCTGCATCCCCCCACTTCTAATGGTGGGCACACATTAGGTTGCACGGTGCCACATGCGCCAGTTCCAAGATTGTACAAATGTCTAAATAGTGGCACACTTGAATGAAAATTGTCCACGTATACGTGGTACCCCATATGTAAAATGGATGACACCAAGTCCCAAACTATCTTGCCACTACTCCCCATGTAGTCTGGGCATCTAAGGGGCTCCACATGACTATCTTTTCCCTCGTAAATCCGAAACTTATATGTATAGCCTGTTGCCCTCTCACAAGTCTTCTACATCTTGACCCCATATCTGGCACTCTTGCTGGGGAGAAGTTGTTTGAATGCAAGGTTGCCAGAAAAATTAATGAAAGACTCATCAATGCAGATCTTTTGCTGGGGAGTATAGACATCTAAAAAATTTTGGTTAAGGTGGTTTATGAGAGGCTGAATTTTGTGGAGCCAGACAAATTGCAGGTCACCCCCAGGATGACTGAGTGTATTGTTGAAATGCATAAAACACATTATACTCTCATATCTATGCCTGGCCATGGCAGCAGAGAAAATGGGCATATGATGAATCAGGTCTGTGGACCAATAGAACCACAATTAATTTTTTTTAGTAATGCCCATGTTGAGGGTTAGGCCCAAAAAAGATAAAATTCGGAAACCGTAATGGTCTTCCATGCGAATGGTCTGTGCAAAGTTTGAATTTTGGTTGGTGGCGATAAATTGTTGTGCATATAAATTGCTTTGATCCACAATCAATGCATACAGATATTCCGTGAAAAACAGCTCCAAAAAATCAAGGGGAGTAGTTAAATTTGCTGTTTCCACCTGAATTCCGGGTTGGGCAGTGAATGGGGGAAGTATGGGTGCTGCAGAATTTGAAGGTTGCCGATAGGGATTTGCAAGCACATCCGGAAGGATACTAGGGGCTCTACGGGCCTGTGTGCGAATTCTTGGTGGTTGCAGGACAATACTTGTGCTCGCCACCGTACCAGCTTGTACTACACTTATGGGACTCACCACGTCACCAAGTCATACTGCAGTGCTGGTATGTGAAAGACCAGGATGTACTAGGCCACTGGTGCTCTTCAGTTCACCAAAAGGTAGCGCGGCACTAGTACTAGCACTCTGCTGCATATGAGAGTCATCAAAATTTACCGACAAGTGCTAACAGAGATCAGGCCTGATTCTGCGAACACTGCAGTTTTGTGTGCAATGTATCAAGTGACAGTGACCTACTGACACTGCACTGGCTGGGGAGAAGAGGGGGGTAAGCATAGGGGCTAAAGGCAGGTGCTGGCAGGTGCCGGGGCTGATCCCGCTAATGCTGCATTTTTGGGGACGCTATACTAATGTGAACGCTGGTATAGTGCTGATCTGTTCAAAGATATTGATCCGTTCAGACACTATACTAGCAATGGAGGTTTATTGTGTATGAGC
The DNA here is from genome assembly GCA_951230385.1 of Staurois parvus. Taxonomy (NCBI): domain Eukaryota; kingdom Metazoa; phylum Chordata; class Amphibia; order Anura; family Ranidae; genus Staurois; species Staurois parvus. The sequence continues at coordinate 18,180 of CATNWA010002235.1, forward strand.
GTGTTCCTGTGATGACTGGTGTACTGGCGGGCAATCTTGAAGGGGCATGAAAACCATGAGAGCTTGAATCTTGTATATATATATATATGTATATAAGTGCTCAAGATGGCGACCGGAGCGGCCGCATGATCGCCAGCTCCAGCACCCCCCGCTGAATCCGCCGCCATCTGGGCGGTAGCGGGCTCCGGAGCATCCACCGGAGGTCCTCCCAACACCCAGAATGGGTGTTGGGTGCATCGTCCCTCTGGCAGAGCTCCGACGGCTCGCAGCCTACCACGGCCCCTGAAGCCACGGTCTTCCCTGCCGGCCGCGGTGCACCATGGAGGACCGAGATGCCTCTGCTCCAGAGAGGATGCAACCTCCGCTCCAGAGGGGACGCAACCACCCCCCCCACCCCTGCCGGTACCTACAGCCGCCGCTCCGGAGGTCAGGCCATCTGTCATCACCCAGGAGGAGTACTGGGCGCTCCATCCCTTGCGGCCTATTGAGGCCTGCAAAGCCACGGTCCTTCCTGATGCCTGAACCAAGACGCCTCCCTGACACGCGACGCCTAAACCAAGACGCCGCCGCCCATGCCAGAGAGGGGAGCTACTACCACCACCTCTCCCCTACCGGCATCTACAGCCACCACAGAGAGAGGGGAAGCAACATTCACCCCCACCGGTACCTACAGAGTGCAGGAAGCCACCTCCACTGGCACAGGGGGGGAGAGCCCCTGCCTCCTGCTCCCTCCTATCCTGCCTCCTGTACCGTTAGGAGAAGCCACCGCCACCTGCACCGAGAGGGTAAGCCACCACCACCAGAACTGCTTCTTTGCTCCCCACCGTGTACCACACAGCTGCCCCCTGTGCCACTGCCACCGCACAGCCCCGAGCCCTGTCCAATCCAGAGGAGGCGAGCCTGCCACGCTGCCTATTGCACTCACAGACACCGGGCCTTACAACACCTACGGACGCCGGGGGCCCTACAACACCTACGGACACCAGACCCTACCGCTCCCACAGACGCCGGGCCCCATAGCACCAAAGGAGCTGGCCCACAGCATCTACAAGCACCGGCCCACAACACCCACAGAAGCCAGGCTCTACAGTACCTACCAACGCCTAGCCCACTGCACCTACAAACGTCGGCCTACACCACCTCCAGATGCCGGGTCCCACAGCACCTCCAGACGCTGGGCCTTACAGCACCTCCAGACGCTGGGCCTTACAGCACCTCCAGACGCCGTGCCCTACAACACCCCCAGATGCTGTGCCCTACAGCTCCTCCAGACGCTGAGCCACAGCACCTACAGACACTGAGCCACAGCACCTACAGACACCGGGCCACAGCACCCACAGACTGCTGCAACTAGCCAGCAGCTGACCCAGCTGCCCACCACTCTCACTCTCCTCCCACAGATGAAACACAGATGGACACCGCCACGGTGTGAAAGACTCTCCGCATCAATACGCCCTGATGTGAAATCTTTCATCTCCCTCAATTGACCAGCACTCCGCTCACCCTAATATGTCACCTGCACTCCTCCTCCTCGTACTCCTCTCCTCTATTCCCAAAATCTCTTCCCCTCTACCCCCCTACTCCCCCAAAACAGCTATACATTGCTCCCTCACTACTTTCCATCTCCCCACTATGGCTCTCACCACCTCCTCCTGTTACTCCACTCTCCCACCAACCCACACGCCACCACTAACAGACCCACATGCGCCTGCACATCCCGCCCCCATGCCACCTTCCTCACCTTTCTTCTCCTAACCCTGGCCCCTCATCACCTCACTCCCCCACTAGACACCCTCCCTACTCCCACTAGCAGCCGCAACCCCCTCAACCTTATACCGGTCCCCCTCCTCCCCGCATCCACCCCTCCACTCTCGGTTGCACTCCTGAACGCTCGATCGGTTTTGCAACAAGCTCACCGCCATCCATGACCTCTGTCTTCCACTCCCTCAACCTCCTAGCTGTCACCGAAACCTGGATCCAAGCTACTGACTCCATCTCCCCTGCGGCACTCTCCTATGGAGGCCTCGCCTGGACCCACTCACCAAGACCGAGCAGTCATAGAGGTGGTGGGGTCGGCATGCTCCTATCACCGCTGAGCACCTTCCAGGTCCTCCCAAACCCCCCCTCTCTATCCTTCTCCTCCTTCGAGGCCCACTGCTTCCGACTCTTCTCTCCCACCCCTCTGAGGATTGCAGTAATCTATCGGCCCTCCTGGACCCGTATCCCGCTTCCTCGACGACTTTTCCCCCTGGCTACCCTTCTTCCTCTCCTCTGAGCTACCCACCATCATCCTTGGTGACTTCAATATCCCTATCAACGTCAACAACCCGGCTACATCCCAACTCCTCCACTTGACCTCTCTTCTTTCGCACTCACACAGTGCACACAGTCCTCCACCCACACCGACAGGAACACCCTGGATCTCGTTTTTCTCTCATCTCTGCACCCTCCACAACTTCACTGACACCCCCTTCCCTCTCTCTGGCCACAACCTCATTACATTCTCCGTCTCTCCCCATCCTCTAACTCCCCCCCCAAAACATCAAATCATCACCAGCCGCAACCTCTGCAACCTGAACCCGGCCCCTCTCCACTTGACAGCTGACCATCTGTACAACAGTATCCTTCCACTGTGTCATGGAAATATTTTTGTATTACAGGTAGAACTTTAAATGTGTCATATATTAGTGTTATTCATATGTCTCTCGTGTGGCTTTTTAATTAAAGCTCTGAAGGCTGCAACTAGGCCATGCGGATTTACAATGTATATATTACAGTACTCAGCTCGGTAATGGGGATGAGATAACAGATCTGCGCTTATAGACTGGCGTGTATGCCACCACGGCAATTCGATGCGAATGCCGCCGGCGGTAGGCCGTGGGCCCTGTATTCACATATCAGCAGAATAGTGCCACATGGACTTCGTATGGCCAGGCGTCGGGCAGTGCGAACTCCGCGCGTGTAGGCTCATGTATATCTTACAAGCCCCACTACCGACCTGAACTGTATCTGGATGGATGTGTTTTTAATAAAGATCGTATCGGCCCATTCAGATACAGACTGGCACTGTTTAATCTAAGGGATGCTTGTACAGAGAGTGAACATACTACTAGGAGCTGATAGCATGTAAAGAGAGCTTTATGGGGGGAGGGGAGGACTGGTTTTAACTGGTTTTCAGTATAGATAAGAGGAATTTTTTTTTGCTACACTCCAAACAGGTTGTACATTTTCATGTATGGACACCCCCCTATAACATTGCTCTGTGGGAGGGGATTGACCGGAACCCCCGTGTGGGGGGGGCGTGTGTGTGTGCTTTTAATAAAACAAGAGTCTGGGTTAGAGCCAGAGACAGAGTGAATTCAACCTCCAACCTGAGAGTATCATCTGATTATTCCTGGGTCACAGGAGCACCATTTTTCCCCACATCTCAAAAGAGCTACTCACGGTAAGGAGAAATTTGTTGAAAGCAAATTAATAAATTTTTCCAAGACATTTGGCGAGCCAGTGGATTCTAACGCGAATTCTGCGATAGCTAACCGAGTACGAGGGGGAATGAGCTATCATGAACTAGCAAAAAGGTATGTCGGCACATTTCAGGTCTCTTTACCGTTAAGAGGATTGCTTTTTGCACGTTTGTGTGGCTAATTTCGCTCTCGTTAGCTAACGTGAATTCCGCTTAGAAAGACCTAGTTCTCCTAAAATTTTGATTTGTGGGTGAAAGACAAGGGTTATTTTTTTCTCTGCAAAAAACAGCAGAGCGGTGGGTTTGATTGGGGCTGGACTTGGTTCAAAGTTTTTTAAAAATCTTTCAACCAAAATTAAACGGGTATACAGTGTGGATCGAAAGTTTGGGCACCCCAGCTAAAAATTTGTATTAATGTGCATAAAGAAGCCAAGAAAAGATGGAAAAAAAAATCTCCAAAAGGCATCAAATTACAGATTAGACATTCTTATAATATGTCAACAAAAGTTAGATTTTATTTCCATCATTTACACTTTCTAAATAACAGAAAACAAAAAAAAAATGGCGTCTGCAAAAGTTTGGGCACCCAGCAGAGTTAATATCTTGTACTGCCCCCATTTGGCAAGTATCACAGCTTGTAAACGCTTTTTGTAGCCAGCCAAGAGTCTTTCAAATTCTTGTTTTGAGGTATCTTTGCCCATTCTTCCTTACAAAAGTCTTCCAGTTCTTTGAGATTTCTGGGCTGTCTGTCACGCACTGCTCTTTTAAGGTCTATCCATAGATTTTCAATTATGTTGAGGTCAGGAGATTGTGAAGGCCATGGCAAAACCTTCAGTTTACGCCTCTTGATGTAATCCCCCGTGGATTTCGAGGTGTGTTTAGGATCATTATTACCATTTGTGAAGAAGCCATCCTCTCTTTAACTTCAGCTTTTTTCACAGATGGCATCAAGTTACCATCCAAAATTTGCTGAAATTTTATTGAATCGCATTTTTTCTTCTACTCGTGAGATGTTCCCTGTGCACTGGCTGCAACACAACCCCAAAGCATGATGATCCAACCCCATGCTTAACAGTTGGACAGAGGTTTTCTTTTCATTAAATTTTGTGCCCCTTCTTCTCCAAACCGTACCTTTTCTCATTCCGGCCAAAAAATTCCATTTTAACCTCATCTTTTTTTCTTGGTCTTCCAGATGTTCCCTTAAACTTCCATTTTTTCCGAGGACTGCCATTTTTTTTAAATTTACTTTCCAAACAGAGGATCTGAAAATCTGAAAACGCCTTTTGCTATTTTCTTATATCCGTCCCCCAGCTTTGTGACGTCAACTTTTTTTCATTTTCATTTTCTAGAAAAACTGCAAAGAAGAACCCAGGGTGGCTGTTTTTGGGGGCAAGGCCCAATGAGTCGGGGAAATTTAAAAACCTTTGAGATTGACATCACCGGGTCTTCCCAGACAAGGGATTGAGAACAATAAATGACACTGGGCGGGTTTCCCCCACTTTGAAAAGGGGGCAGTGGATGCTATAAATTCTGCAGGGTCCAAAACTTTTGCAGTACGCCTTTTTTTTTTTTTCTGAAAATTTTGAAAGGGGAAAATTTGAGGGAAATAAAACCCTAAATTTTTGGTTGCCAAAAATTAAAGAATGTCTAATCTGAAATTTGATCCCTTTTTGAATTTTTTTTCCATTTTTCCTTGGCTTTTTTAAATGCACATTAATAAAAATTTTTTAGCTGGGGTGCCCAAACTTTCGACCCCCCACTGTATGTTTTTAGGGGGTAAAATTTTTTGCTTAGTTTAGGTAAGTATTTGGGGGGTTTTTAAATACTGTGGTAATATGCTTTAAAACCCCCCCTCCCCTGAGGGAATTTTTACAGTACGAAAGGTTTTAGATTAAATCGTTTCCCGTTTTAAAAACCCTTTTTTTTGTATAAAATCCCGTGCAGGTTTTTTCCCGGGGAAAAAACTGCCCCAGCAAGCCCTGCAGCAGTGGGTCCCTTTTCGTTACATTGGGGCATCTTTTGTGTGATTTGTTGGTTTTTCCCTGTCCGTTCCGTGATTAGGCCCAAAATTTTTGTTTTATGTGTCTGTATAAATTTTTGTGTAAATTGTACCCGTGAAATGTTTTGTCCAAAATCTGTTTTTAAAGGGTTAAAATTTTAAATTAATTTTTTTTTGGCGGAATTTTGGGTTATGTAATGTTTT
>CATNWA010002236.1:0-21522 GCA_951230385.1 Staurois parvus
CACGACACTACCAGTGTCCTTCTATAACACATAACCAACAGGCAACCCTTCGTGATCCACGTTTAAAACGGTAATTATGCAGAGCTCATCCTGCCTTGGCAGAGGTAGCAGAGGATGAAACATCTTGGGGATGCCTTGAAGAAAAATTTGTGTAACACCTTTCCAGACACTGGGATGTTACTATTTCCTGGACAATGTGTTTCTGAGGCTTTGTTTGGCCAAAGGAAGAGCAGTGGAGAATGTGGCTGGCTGACTGATGCCTTTAACCACTTGCAATCCTGAGGATTTACTCCCTTAATGACCAGGCCTCTTTTTGCTACTCGGCGCTGCACTAATTCAACTAATAATTGCGCGGATCCTGCAATGCTGCACCCAAACGAAATTTACGTCTTTTTTCACACAAATAGAGCTTTCTTTCTGTGGTATTTGATCACCTGTGCGCTTTTTATTTTTCACGCTATAAACAAAAAAAGACCAAAAATTTTTTTTTGAAGAAAAATTATTTTTTTACTTTCAGCTATACAAAATATATAGTAAACTCAAAGTTAGTTATAAATTTAGGCCAAAATGTATTCTGCTACAGGTTTTTTATCCCAATAAGTGTATATTGATTGCTTTGTGTGAAAGCTATAGCGTCTACAAACTATGGTATAGATACTGCAATTTACGCCATGTTTTTGCTATACAGCACTGCGCTAGTTTAACAGACAATTGCGCGGGCATGCAATACGGTACATAAATAAAAATTTATGTCCTTTTTTCACAAAATTAGAGCTTTCTTTTGATGGTATTTTGATCACCTGTGCACTTTTTATTTTTGGTATAACCAAAAAATTTTGAAAAAAAAAAGTTTTTGAAAAAAACAATATTTTCTCATTTCGGTCATAAAAAATATCCAAAAAAACTAAAATTGTGTCATAAATTTAGGCCAAAATGTATTCTGCTACATGTTTTGGGTTAAAAAATTTCCAATAAGTGTATATTGATTGCTTTGTGTGAAAGTTATAGCATCTACAAAATAAAATACCAGGATAGTATAAACACCCTCAAATGACCACTTTTCGTAAAGTAGACACCCTAAGCTATTTGCTGAGAGGCATATTGAGTCAATGGAAGATTTATCTTTTTTCCACAAGTTTCTGGAAATGACAAAACACTCTGCGCGCCGTTTTTTTTTTTTTTTTTTTTTTTTACGCAAAGTTTGTCATTTAAATGATTTCTCGCACAAGCAATGGGTATATGTGGAATTACACCACAAAATACATTCTGCTACTTCTACCGAGTATGGGGATACCACGTGTGTGAGACTTTTTGGTAGCCTAGCCACATACAGGAGCCTGAAATCCAATGACCACTTTGAAAGCCTGAAGGTGCGTAACTTCCTCATTTCACTTCCTCAATACCTACACAGTTTCGAAGGCCCTGACATGCCAGGATAGCACCAAACCCCCCCAAATGACCGCTTTCTGGAAAGTAGACACCCCATGGAATTTAAAAAGAAGCATGGTGAGTATTTTGCAGATCTCATTTTTTTCTCACAAGGTTTTGAAATATAAAAAAAGAATAGAAAAAACATGTGGCAACAAATGAGATCTTCAAAATACTTACCGTGCTTTTTATCAAATTCCTTGGGGTGTCTACTTTCCAAAAAGGGGTCATTTGGGGGGGTTAGGTGCTATCCTGGCATTTCAGGGCCTCCGAAACTGTGATAGGTAGTCTGGAAGTGTAATGAGGAAATAAAAGCCCTTTAAAAGCCTTAGGTGCTTATTGGATTTTGGGGTCCTGTACTTGGCTTCACTGCCAAAACATCTCTCATATGTGGTACCCCCATACTCGGGAGATGTAGCAGAATGTATTTTGGGGAGTAATTCCACATATACCGATGGCATGTGTGAGCAATAAATCATTTAAATGACAATTTGTGTAAAAAAAAAATATATAATATATATATTTTTTTGTCATTTTCCAAAAACTTGTGGTAAAAAAATAAATCTTCTATTGATTCAACATGCCTCTCAGCAAATAGTTTTGTGGGGTGTCTACTTTCCAAAAAGGGGTCGTTTTGGGGGGTGGGGGTGTTTTTATGCCCAGCATTAGAAATTTATATACCACACATCACTCTCTTCTAACCACCTGAAGACCAAGCCTTTTCTGACACTTTTTGTTCACATGAAAAAAATCAGTATTTTTTGCTAGGAAATTAATTTAAACCCCCAAACATTATATATTTTTAAAGCAGACACCCTAGTGAAATAAAATGGTGGGTACTAACAATTTTTTATGGCGCATAAGTACTCGTGCAGGCGCTGCACGAGCGATTTTCAAATGCAAATTAAAAAAAAAAATACACTTTTTTCACGTGAGTTTTTAATGCACAAAAGCACAATATATTGGCCAATTATTTTATAAAATATAAAAGATAATGGTATGCCGAATAAACAGATACCAAACATGACATGCTTTAAAACTGTGCATGCCCTGTGCAATGGCAACAAACTGCAAACATTTTTAATATTCATAGGCAACGCTTTAAAAGCCTTTAAAAGCTACCATTTTAGACTGAATGAGAAGAAATCTCTGCCATAAAAAGTGTGTGGTATGCCCACCATTAGAATATACCGCCCTGCATCCACCCACTTTCTAATGGTGGGCACACATTAGGTCACACTTTGCCACAAGCGCCAGTTCCAGATTGAACAAATGTATAAATAGTGGCACGCTTGAATAAAAAATTGTCCACGTATAAGTGGTACCCCCCATATGGAAAAAGGATGACACCAAGTCCCAAACTATCTTGCCACTGCTCCCTGTAGTCTGGGCATCCAGGGGGGGCTCCACGTGACTATCTTTTCCCTCGTAAAAATCCAAAACTTAGAAAGTATAGCCTGTTGCCCTCTCACACGTCTTCTACATCTTGACTCCATTACTGGCACGCTTGCAGGGGAAAAATTGTGTGAATGCAAGGCGGCCAGAAAAATTAATGAGGGACTCATCAACACAGATGTTTTGCTGGGGAGTATAGACATCTGCAAATTTTTGGTTAAGGTGATTTGCGAGGGGCTGAATATTGTGGAGCCGGTCAAATTCAGAGTCACCCCGAGGATGACAGAGTGTATTGTCGTTGAAATGCATAAAACACATTATATTCTCATATCCATGCCTGGCCATGGAAGCAGAGAACACGGCATATGATGAATCGGGTCTGCGGACCAATACAACCGCAATTCATTTTTTTCAGTAATGCCCATGTTGAGGGTTAGGCCCAAAAAAGAAAGTAAATTCGAAAATCGTAATGAGTTTTCCATGCGACTGGTCTGGCAAGGTTTGAATTTGGTTGGGCGGCAATAAATCGTTGTGCACATAAATTGCTTTGATCCACAATCAACGCATACAGATATTCCGTGTAAAAACTGCTCCAAAAATCAAGGAGGTATGTGAAAGACCAAGATGTACTAGACCGCTGGTACTCGCCAGTTAACCAAAAGGTAGAACTGCACTAGTACTGGCACTCTGCTGCATATGAGAGTCATCAAAATGTACCGGCAAGTGCATAACAGAGATCAGGCCTGATTCTGCAAACACTGCGGTTTTTGTGTGCAGTGTATCAAGTGACCGTGACCTACTGACACTGCACTTGCTGGAGGAGAAGGGGGGGGTAAGCGTAGGGGCTAAAATGCAGGTGCTGGCAGGTGCCGGGGCTGATCCCACTAACGCTGCGTTTTTGGGGATGCTATACTAATGTGAACGCTGGTATAGTGGTATATCTGATCAAAGATATTGACCTGTTCAGACACTATACTAGCAATGGAGGTTTATTGTACATGAGCGTGCTCCTGGCAATCAAGGGGTTAAATGTGATGACTGGTGGTATTGAGGGGCAATATGAGCTATCTGGGAGGGCGTGAAAACCATGGGAGCTCAAATCATGTGTGTATATATGTATATATATATATATATATATGTGTGTGTGTGTGTGTGTGATTTTGCGCACCCATGCCGCCCTGTAGCAGTATTTCTGCTATAGGGTGGTCAGGAAGCGGTTACAGAAGAGTTTGTGTTACAGCGCTGCGTTACTTTAATTGACAATTGCGTTGTCATGCAACACTGCACCCAAATTAAATTTACATCTTTTTATTCCCACAAATTGAGCTTTCTTTCGGTGGTATTTGATCGCCTGTGCATTTTTATTTTTTGCGCTATAAAAAAAAAAAAAAAGGCTGACAATTGTGAGAAAAAAAAACCAATATTTTGGACTTTTTGCTATAAAACATGTCCAGTAAAAAAAAATGTAAAAAAACCAAATTTCGTCATAAAATTTCTGCCAAAATGCATTTTGCGACATGTCTTTGCTAAAAAAAAACCCAATACGTGTAAATTAATTGGTCTACGTGAAAGTTATATAGCGTTTATAAATGGCGGGAAAGATACTGTGATTTTTAATTTTTTTTTATATACTAATAATGGCGGCAAATAGCAACTTATAGCGGCGATCAGTGACTTATGGCGGGACTGCGGGACTGTGGTGGACATTCTGACACTGGGGGGGAACTGACTTGGGGTCACTGACATCCCTCAGTGACACCAAATACAGTGGTCAGAGAAAAAAAAAAAAAACACTGACAATGTACTAATGGCACTGGGGAGGAAGAGGTTAACTTTTTTATTCACTGAAAGGGTTAACTGTGTGGGGGGAGTGTTTTACTAGGGAGCAGGGGGGTGTGTACTGCAAGGGAACACCACTGATCCGGAAAGATAAACTCTTCTCTCCAGATCAGCATGTCAGGAGCTGACAGGGAACTGACAGAAAGCAGAGCTACTGCAGCTCTGCTCTCTGTCAGTGATTGCCGCTAATTGGCGGGGGACCCGGCGACTGACACCCGTGGCCTGATCGGCGGTGCGGGTAGGGCGGTGGCGTGCCTCGCCCCTACCTGTTTTGCAAAAGCGCGTTTTAAAACGTGGTTTTGCCCAGTCGTGCTGACCTGCCACCATACTTCTACAGTGGCTGGTCGGCAAGTGGTAAAAAACAATTCTTTAGTCCTCAGCACCCAGAGCTGTTAGGTTTAACCACCCATTGGCAGCATCTGCATCATGTGGTGCAGGATTATCTAGGGGCAAGAGAAAACTTGGAGACCTTTCCAATTGAGCAGCCACTGGGTTACTAGGTCTTGAGGATGGATCACTGGCCAGAACTTGCTCAATATACCATCATGGCCTGCATCCAGTGTGCTTTCCAAATGGACATTCAGTGCTGCTGGAGGTTTTGTGACAGATAAAAGAGTGTGTCTGTCCACAGACTTTGTTGACTGGCTGACATTTATCAAAATGACTTGGATCAACAGCAGCTATCAAGCCCCTGATGCTGATGTAACTGATTAAATTTGTTAGGGATCTAACTGTCTATGCTGTCTATCCTATTCCTGAATCCTGATTATGCTAGCTTCCAATAATGTGTTTGATTTAGGGCACCACCAACACCCAAGGCCCACTTTTTCTATACTTGTTTGACAGGTGCATCTAATTTAAATTTTTTTTTTCTCTAATTGTTAAAAAAGTTTAACAGCAGGGCCCAATTTTTTCTGCACCTGTTTGATAGGTGCATGTAATTTGACTTTTTTACCATTTTTTTCCTCAATTTTTAACTGCAGGGCCCATTTCTGCACCCAGCAATACTAACTGTGAGGGGCTACAGTGTTCAGGCACCATCAACACCCAAGACCCAATTTTTCTGCACCTGTTTGACAGGTGCATCTAATTTAAATTTTTTACCATTATTTTCTTAATTTTTAACAGCAGGGCCCAGCAATTGTAACTGTGAGGGGTTACGGTGTTCAGGCACCACCTACTCCCAAGGCCCAATTTTTCCTCACCTGTGTACAGGTGCATATAATTTGAATTTTTTAGAACAGGGTCCAAACCTGCACTCATCAAGAATAACGTGTTATGGTGTAAAGGCACCACCTACTGCTTGCCCGCCAAATACCCCACAATGCAATGGGCTCTCACAGTCCCCACCCCCCATTATATAAAACATAGAGGATAATACTCTTCCGGGAAAAAAAAAAAAAAGAATAATAATAAAAAATAAATAAAAAAATTAGCACAAAAAATACATTAAAAAAAATGCAATTAAAAATTACGTGGGGTTCCCCTCTAAAAGCAATACCATGCCCTTTAGGCCTGGTAGGACTTTTAAGGGGAACCCTACCCCCAAAAAATGGGGGGGAAAGCATTGGGTCCCCCCTAAATTCCTACCAGACCCCTGATCTGAGCACAGGCCTGGCAGGCTAGGAAAGGGGGGGGATGAGGGGGCACCCCCCTCCCTGCACCTTACCAGGCCATGTGCCATTGGCATGGGGACAAGGGCCTCTTCCCTACAACCCTTGCCCAGTGGTTATGGGGGTCTGCGGGCAGAGGGGGTTATTAGCATCAGGGTACCCCTTTAAATAAGGGGGCACCCTTATGCTGCCCCCCTTGGGAATGAGTAAGGGGTTCCAGCGTTGTAATCCATTCTCAATCTCAAAAGAAACAGCTTCTGCTGGGCTGTTTTTTTTTAAAAAAAACCCACAATGCTTTATGATGTTAGTATAATGGGTGCACCTGTATTAAAATTTGTGTCATATTACTACAAAAGATGCAATTGAATAAATTACAGTAAATTCCCTACAAAACATAATTTCCTTATAGTTATGCAGCGAGGGCGAAGAGTGCAAGAGAAATGTGAGAAAAAAAAGAATCTTTAAACCTAAGCTGCAAAGGTGCCCTCATGTCTCTAAAATAAATAGTTGCGCGGAGGCCCTCTTTATTAGCAATGATAGTACAGATCTGCTAATGAGTCCTTATTTTAAAATTTAAAGGATAAGTTCATCTTTTTCACCAAAATAATAAATGCACATTTTTTTTACAGGTAAAAAAAAATGTGCATTTATTATTTTTTGCTACAGGTGCCTGTAAAGCATTTCACCAGCAATCGGCAGATCATTGGTGCCATGCAGGTCTCTTGTAGATCTGGCAGCATATCTGCTTTCTCGTATGGGATGTACGGGCAAGCAGTTAAGATTCAGTTAACTACCATGGTGCTCCACAGTGCCATGGTAGTTCATTGAGAACTACAAGCCGACAGCCTCTAAGGCTGATGGGATTAGTAGTTCATTCATTCAAGGAACCCTATGAATGAATGACGTGGCCGTGTGGGTGGAGCCCTGCATGGCCATGCTGTTTTTGAATACTGACAGCTACTATGGGGAATTTCTCCCAATTCTTCTGTCACAGAGAGATGGCAGCTGCAGCATTGGGAAAATGTTACATGTTCCACCCTAAAAACAGGTGGAACATCTAACATATTCCCAAAGGTGAACTTATCCTTTAAATCAAGAACAAATAATTGTATAAGTGGATAAATATTGCCTAGTCACAAAGCATTATTATTCTTTTATTAAAGATTAAATGTAAATAAAACAAAAAAAAATGTGCTGCTTCCTTATATTAACTTAATAAAACTATACACACCAAAAAGCTGCTGTAAAAATATTTCCAAAAGATAATCAAAACTATATCACAAAAATGACAACACTGTGCTACCTCCCAAACTATATGTGCTTAATATACAGTAAATAAAATGGGTACTGTCAAGCATCTATATATGTGTTAAAATAAAGTATGTGTTAAACAATAAATTTTAAACCAGGTACCAGGGGTGGACTAACAACTCATGGGGCCCCTGAGCAATAGAGGATCATGGGGCCCCTGTGTCCTTGCCCAAACTCAAAAAAGCCTATGAAAACGGTACCAGGGGCATCTCATGGGGCCCCCTACTGACCCCGGGCCCTCGGACAGTGCCCGAGTTAACAAATGGTCAGTCCGCCCCTGCCAGGTACCACATTAATATAATAATTGTCTATTGTGCTTCACTGAATTTTAACACCAAACAGACAAGTGCCTGATTTTCCTCTAATTTATGTGCTCCAACTCTCATAAGTGCCACCAAACCACTTGCATGTCTTTTAGATTAAAAAAAAAAAACAAACACTCTTTCACCAGAAATATATGACCACTAGGTAGGTCATTCACACTTGTTTGAAAGAAAAATTACATGATTCTTTTTCATTGCACTGTAAGAAAGCATCTCCATAGTCTTCAGAAGGTGGATAGTATGTTTTCAAGAATATACTGTAAAACAAACTTGGAAAGCTTAAAAATACTTATTTAATATTAAAAAAGTAGACAAAGCAGTAAAACTCACAGATTCTAGTGCTCTGTCAGCACTGAAGGATCACCAGTGCTCTTTAATGTTAGTACTATTGTACCATATGAACAAGTGACTCCACCACTATGTTCCCACCCAACGGACTTCTTTAGAAGAAAATAAATTGGTGCATGATGGCAATCTTATCAATATCATATAGGAGAAATAGGGGTTTCCAAGAAGCCAAATTCTTTTATTGACCACCTGGGAAACATGGACATAAAAAGAGCACCAAAACTGTGGTGCATTTTCCATACGTTTTTGTCACATTTTCCATTCATTTCAGTGGGCAGTTGCATTTTTGGTGCGGTTTGAAAACCGCATCAAAGATGCAGCATGCAGGTCTTCTAAAAAAAAAAAAAAAAAAAAAAAAAAAAAAAGATGCAGGACTTCTCAAAACACACTGTACCTGCAGTGCAGTGGTATGAAGAATCCTATAGGATTTAAACGGAGTGCTTTTTTGTTGCATTTATAACTAGGGAAAAGCACAGCAAAACAAATCGGTGTGAAAGCAGCCTAACTGCACTGCACTGCAAGTAACAAAGCAATGAAAAAGCACTATATGATTTCTCTTTTAAACAGTGTGCATAACCTACCTAGCAGTAATTGGTTTGGCAGCATTTATGAGAATTGGAGAGCATACAGTATTTTGGAAGTCAGTTTGGTGAATTAATTCATTAAAGCACAATGGATTATTTTATTAATGTGGCACCTAGTTTACAGAAAAAGACAGCTTTTTTTAAAGAGACTATATATATATATATATATATATATATATATATATATATATATATATTGTGACAGTACGAGGTTCTGTCACTGTGTAAGTGGTCAGCAGAAGGACACAGGGTTTGCACTTTTGCTGAGTGCAGGACTAGGAAGCAGATGTTCAGAAAGGATAGAACTCCTTTTGCAGGTTTCTCCAGGTTTTGGTAGTCCTGAATGGGGCTCCCTTGGGAGGGATGGAATCTCCAACCCAGTGTGCAGGTTTTGTGGAGGAACAGCAGGGTGTGTGCCTAGGTGTACAGAGCCCTTATAATGGATGTTTAGGAATACCTCAGGGCTCCACCCAAGAGAGACAGAAGGTCTCCTATAGGAGTCAGATAGGCTGCTTGTGGCAGCAGGAGTATGATTGTCTGCAAGAGCTGGTGTGTGGCCGAGAAGCTCTAAGATGTGTGTCTGGAAGATCTAATGGTCAGAGGGACTGCTGCTGATGAGTAGCCTGGTGGGGCTAGCATTCTCATTTGGATTGTGTATATTTTGCTGGAGAAGAACCCACTGCGTGGGAAACATGTGTTTTGGACTTTCCTTTTTTTTTTCCTTTTAATAAAAAGTGGGCTACCAAGCCCTAAAAAATAGTTCCTGGAGTGAACTCACTTTTAAATGCATCTACCACGGAGCTAAACATCCCCAAATATTACAATATGTTAATAAACACTTTTTTTATATTATGCCCTTATGGTTTGGGAGGTAGTGCTGAAAGTTTTGTTAAATGTTCACCACATAGACTAACTAAAATCTGACCTTAAGGTACAAATCTGACCTTCTGATAAAAATTGTGCTCATACTAGGAGAAATATATCTAAACGTTTCTGCTGTCATACCAGATTTGTACATGCAGGTAAACTGGAAATGTCATGTTAGGACCTGACATTTCCTGTGCTAGGGCACAGGAGAGACAAAAAGACTCAAGAAAAATCAATTAAAACTATCTCACAAGAAAAAAAAAAAGACTACATTTGTTTTACAGTGTTGGCATAAAAAGACATCAACTCCTTACCGAATGTGATTAATAATAAGATTGGTTGGAGGAATGAACAAATCATCCACTTTCTCAAAGGCTGTACGGATAATTTTTTGCTTTTCTCCTGTGCTTGCTTCTGATATGACCTAAAATGGTCCAATAAATAAAGACAACAGAAATGATTACAAAAGGTAAGAACAGGAAATAAAGAAAACCTGCCTCTTTTTACTGCTGTGCAGAACTGTAATCTTCAGTAGCAGCCTAACTTCAGCCAAAATATATGGTTTTTAATCTTTGGATAGTATGGACTAGGGTTAGAACCTGAGCTGGGATTTTATTGCTGTCTGCGATAATCCTATCTTTGAAGGGTTCATTCAATGCTATCTTATTACTTTAAGTAAAACTATCTAAATCTAATAAAAAAAAACAGTTTGTCTTTAAAGCGTGGAAGAGTTTAGAATCATTGTCAGGTTTTATTGCTCTCTATCATTCACTCTCTCTAACTGTCCTAATCATTAATGATTAATCATTAATGATAGGTCTGGGTAAACCCAAAATTTTGAGTTGCCATTAGAACAGGAATGAATGAGGAAATTTTCCAATAGGCACATTTGTTCCTAAGACTTCTGTCTGAGAAGGGATTTTCCTCATATTGAAAAGTGACACAGATGGCAAAAGTGATTGTTTTTAACCTTTCCCTTCTTTATCCAATAAGAATACAAAAAGTTTTGATTTTGTTTTAGTGTATCTGCACCTTTGGTAGCTTGCCCTTTACACGGCCCCACCTTTCACTCCTATTCTCACCTGTCCCAAATCCATTCTCTCTATAGGAATAGGTGGAGAATGCAGAACTCAAGCATGTGCCTGAATCAAAAGAATTTGACAAGTAACTCTATGGCTGCATGGTTGATATTTTGCTGAATCAGTGACAGATTAGTAGAAGACTGACCGGAAAAGCTGACTGCATAGCAAGCTGCAAAAAAAGTACAGTTACACTTGATTTAGTAAGTCAGTTAGTTGATGAAGGACATTTCCATTGTTGCTTGCTTTTTTCCAAAAATGTTTTCATCATATAGAAGACTCCCTTCTTTAAGAGTCATATATTTGTACATACTGTAGTTGCAGTTTATAGAACCAATTTAGACCTATTCCTGTAATATATAAAGCTGATATAGGTTATTTTTGCATAATTAGATCCCAAAGACAGATTTGGCTAGGTTTAGTGAGAAAGACAGCTGAAATCCAAACCTAAGCATTTAACTTACAGGCTTTAAATTGTCTATAGACCACTCTGAAGGAGCATCTTTTAGTTCAGCATAACCACAACTTTCTTATTGCACATACATGGAAACTTCAATGATGCGTCCCTGCAGTCATTCTTATTGTATGTGAACTTCGGTGTGCATTGTTATTGAATATTTTTGTAATTGCAGACATCTGAAAATGCATTCATTTAACCAATTCCAATTCCTGTTGGCTGTACTTCATCCTAATATTATTATCGTTATACAGTATTTATAAAGCGCCAATAGTTCGCTCAGCGCTGTACATTACAAAGGGGGACAGAACATGTGACAGAACAATACCAATACAATGCAAAACATGAGGGGATTGAGGACCCTGCTCTTTCGAGCTTACAATCTAGGAGATATAATACATTTTATATGAAACCTATGGAACTTTCAAGATTCCACCATTCAGACTAAGATCAGTTCAACAACATTCCAACATAGTTAAAATAGTAATTCCAGTAAAGCTATAAGTACACAAACATCATCACTAAAACATGCTGCAGTTTATACATTGCAGCATGCTTTAGCAATGGTGTTTGCACTCATTTCTATTTTTTAATTATGTATTAAATTAAGTAAATAAAATATTTATTATATTTATATTTGTTGAATTGATGTTCGTCTGAATGGTGAAATCTTCATAAAAATGTGTTATATTTGTGCTGTTTGGGAAGTGATGCCACCCACTACTCAGTGGTTCTGCAAATAAGTTAACTTGACTTCATTCTATTTTATGGTAAACAGTAATAATGTATGGAAATATATTGTTTTCTGCTACATGTTTTGTAATGTAAAAAGGGTAAAGCCCTCCTATATGGAAAAACTACTTTGTACATTAAAATTGCATTCATGAGGTATCCTCTTACTCAAAAACTTTGTCCGTTATACTTCTAGATGAATATCTGGAGTTTGTTAACTACATGAAAAAAAGGAATAAGAAAAATTGTTTGATTTTTAATTTTTTTCTTAAATTTAAATAAAACATATATGTTTGAAGAATCACACAAAAAACAAGAAAAAAAAACAGTGCTAAAATATATCCACCACCCTGTTAAATACTCATGTAAAAATATAACAAATTTTACCTGTAAAGTGCAACTGGAAAAAAACTAACAAACAAAAATATTGGTGCAGTCAAATATATAAAATCCCCAAAGAGCAATAAATACACTTTTCCTTCTGTAAAACTTGCTATATCACAAATCCATAACAATAGTGCTAAAAAGTCCAAGTTCTCTAATAAAAAAAAAAAAAAAAAAAAAAAATGTGCAAAAAAAAAAGTGTCAATAAATACCACCAGACTATTCACTCCAAAGTGAGAAAAAGAGATGAAGATACTCTATATGATGGAAGCAAACAAATAAATCCACTCTACAACAGAATGTGGAAGACATCCTCCTCCATGCAGTTCATTTGATCTTTTCTCTGACACCCTCAATCCCCACATTTGAATAAGATGGTCACACGTCATGTTATGTTTGTAATCAACTGGTATGGTAAGGCCACTTATCACTCTCCATAAACCATTATAAGAAAGAAGAATTCAACGGGTTCATAGCACAACATGTTTATTAAAACCATATAAAAAAATGCACTCACATAGCATAATTCCCAGCACTGGAAGCAAACCACATAAACTAAAGAGGAACACTCCACTTCCTAATCAGATCACATGAGTGGTCTCTAGGGAATGATGTCATCAGATGTAGGCTGTCAAATAGGATTTTAGATATATGTTTGAAGGGTTTTTTTTTTTTTTTTTTGTGTTTATTTAAATATCTGCACAGATACCTACCCAGATACCTAGATTTACAACCCATCATAACAGAGGATGGAACTCTGAAAGAAAATATTCCAGCAACCCCCAATACTGACTTTCAGACAACCCCCCAACCTCAGAAATAAACTAATCAGTAGGAAACTTCCTTCTGATTATGATGTCACAAATAATGGAAGCAAACCCTGCAATAAGAAACGCTGCAAACTGTGCAACCAAATCAATCCATCAAAAAGCGTCAGACACTCAAAAGGAATCTTCAATATTTCCAGATCATACAGCTGCACCTCCAGTAATGTTGTATACATTATCCAGTGCAGAAAATGCAGCAAAGGATCTTATGTTGGCGAAACAGGACAGAAGTTGCAAACAAGGATGAATTTGCACAGACATACCATCAAGGAACATAAAGAAGATGACCTCTGCACACCTGTAGGACAACATTTCACACAACCAGGCCACAATATGGAAGACCTCAATATTTTAGTTCTGAAAGGAAAATTCAAATCCATCCAGGAAAGAAAAACATTTGAACTAAGAATGATAATTCTATTTGACACAAAAGATAACGGCCTTAATTTGGACATGGGATTCCTCAACCATTATCCGACAGCTTTATGACTATCTATTAGCTAAAGCTTGACCCCCTCTGTGTGAGTGTAGTATTTCCCCCCCCCCCTCCCCCCCTCGCTTTTGATGTATCTTATCTGTAGCCCCTTTTTTTTTTTTTCTCAATCCCTTCTAACATTCTGCTTAAACTTTGTGATTTGTAATAGTACTGCTTAGACCTTGAAGAAGGGGACATACCCCGAAAGATTGTCCTCAAAATTGTATGTTAGTGCAAATAAAAAAAGTATCACGGACAGTACTCAATTGTTTCTGTCAAAAAAAGCCTGGGAGGCAATTTCAACACTTAGGGTTTAATAATGAAAAGGTCAAAATGATGCAAATAAAATATTTGCAGAAAAAAGGTGTTACAACTAAACAAAGAGACAACAAAGCATCAGATGAATAAAAAGGAGTTGAAAATGAAGAATACTTGCAAATCCTGGTTTCAGCAGGATTTTCTGTACCTGTTACTGCGCATGAGTAACAGTGAGGGGTTAGAGTTTTCAGGCACCACCGATGCCCACTCGCATGTGACAGGTGCATGTAATAAAATGTTTTTTTTCAGATTTTTTAACAATTATTAACAATGTTTTACAATTTTTTACAGCAGAGCCTATTCCTGCGCCCAGCAAGAGTAACTGTGAGGGGTTACAGTGTTCAGCACCGCCAAATCCCAAGGACCAATTTTTCTGCACCTGTTTGACAGGTATATCTAATTTAAATTTCGTACAATTTTTTAAAATTTTTTAAAAATTTTAAACAGCAGGGCTCATTCCTGTGCTCGCCAAGAGTAACTGTAAGGGTTTACAGTGTTCAGGCACTACCAACACCCATTTTTTCCACACCTGTGTGATGGGCGTATATAATTTGTTTTTTTAGAGCAGTGCCATTTCCTTATTAGTAATGAATAACTATAAGGGGTTACAGTGCAGAGGCACCAACACCCAAGGCCAATTTTTTCAACACACTGTGTGACAGGTGCATATAATTTGAATTTTTGAGCTGTACGCCATTCCTCAGCTGTACCCAGGAATGATGTAACCAGTTTTTTGGCTTGAGGAGTAGGCAAGGCTATGAGTGTCTCAACTTCTCCAGTTCCAGATCTCTGGGTGTCACCTATCTGCATTTCCCGGTGCTGAACCTCTGACATGTACTTCTGACAGTTACAGTGTTTGACTGTCAAACTAGGCACTAGCAGTTTGTTCAGGACTGGAGACAGGAGCCCAAAGTGTTCTCCCCAAGCAGGGCCGAACACTGCGAGGCCCAGGGGCGGACTGACAACTCATGGGGCCCCCGGGCAATAGGGGATTATGGGGCCCGTGTCCTTGCCCGCACTAAAAAAGCATATGAAAAAGGTACCAGGGGCATCTCATGGGGCCCCCTACTGACCCCGGGCCCTCAGGCAGTGCCCGAGTTTCCAAATGGTCAGTCCGCCCCTGGCGAGGCCCCTAAAGTAGGCAACTGCACAAGGTTCCACCTTTCTTCCATTTTTCTTCACATCAAGGGGGGTGTTGACAGAGACCATCTGACCAATCATCCACTCTGGTACCTCCTAGCATAGGGGTGTTTGGGTTCAAAACCCTGATGGAGGTAAATATGACTTTATTCTGGCTATACTGTCATAATTTCAGAAGTTATGAAATATAGTGGGATGATGATGGCTTCTACCGCAACACAGATGTGTGTTTTCTACAGACTTCCAACTAAGGTATTTATGACCCAATGTCTGTTAACGCTCTAGGCACTAAAGCTATTGGGGGTTAGATTTTGCTAGTCCTATTAACAGATGAATTAGGGGTATATGGCATTAGATAAAAGGCGTGTATTGTATAAACTGAAGGAAGGAGGGGGGAAAGTCAATGTGGCTATGCCTTCTTATGACAAAATGGCATGTGAGACATGTGACGTGAACAAAATGGCTGCTACACACACAGCTATTCGTGTGCCATGTACGCATGACCATTACACTGGCCACTGGCAACCAGCCTCTATATAATGGTAAAAAACTCTAATGACAGTGCACACTTTGACTGTAGGATAAATATTGGTCAGTAGTTAGGTGAGGCTGTCTGTTTTCACTGATGAAATGTGTCCTTCTGCTGGCAAATGTAAATCAAACTCTCATTAAAACTAATGTTACTGCAGAGGATACAGCAGTGTGAAATCCAGCAGCAGGACAATTTTAATCTCTTAGATTGTAAATTCCAAGAAGCAGGGCCCTCCTATCCCTCTTGTATTGAACTGTATTGTTGATGTATTGTCTCCCTTTATATTGTAAAGCGCTGAGCAAACTGTTGGCGCTATATAAATCCTGTATAATAATAATAATAATAATAATCAGGGAGAATACCCTAAAATTTTAGAGAAAAAGATTACTGACAGATTTTACAGATAAAACAAAAGTTTAAAATTGGTCAGCAGCAATTTTGATTTAGGTGCATGGAGATGTCTCTCTAGATCTCTCTTATCTACAATTTACTGGTTCACTGAGCACAGATAGTATAGCTTTAGCACTTTGGGAGAGATACATCTCTCTGCACAGTAACTTGTGTACACAGTAACTTCTGGGTTTTGTGAATATTTTTGCATTCTGTGATTAGGCAAGTGGAGCAAAGGGGTGGGCAGTATAGCAAATGTGTGGGATATCCGTAGCTAAAATGTGCTGGGAACAGTACAAAAATAAAGAGCACTCCAAGAGGTGGCATACACCTCATTGCACTTAACTTCTTGTGTCAGCAGATATTAAAAATGTATTTTTCTCCTGGAGTTCTTCTTTAAACAAAGAGCTCAGTTTGGTGTGTATTGCTAGAGAGGTTTTTTTTTTTTTTCTTGGGAGAGTGCATGTGATCAGCAGAAGGCCAATCAGCACTGTCCAAACAGAGGTCGGGGGATTTGTATCCTCGTAGAGCAGAAAGAAAACTCCTACTACAAGCTATAGCTAGTGCTGGGCTGGACACTGATAGAAGTCACAAGACTACTCTAACTTCTGATGAGAAAAGGTATTTAGCAGTTTATATTTACTAAAATAATTGCACTGCCATGTTCTGTGTACTGTGGGAGACCAGATATAATGAATGCAGGGTCCTGGGTTTAGTAACATTTTAAGTTCCATTAATCTTTTGACTTATTCAATGCTATACATTTATGACTACAGCGTAGTCGTCCTGTTCTGGAAGGGCGTCATATGATGTCCTCCCAGAACCGCACCCCCCTGTGCGCCTGCTGTGGTGGGCACCCAGCTCTTTCTGTGATTGCTGTGTCCTTCAGACACAGCTGATTACATGTCACGGTAAAGGGCCAGTCACAGCGGCCCTTTGCCACAGGATCAGCTGTGTCCAATCATAGCTGATCACAATGCAAACACACTTGCTGGTTATTGGCAGTACTTTCCCCACACTGTCACAGCATGAGGAAATTACTGCCAATAACCTGCAAATGTGAAAGGAGACATCTACACTGATAAACAGTGCCCTGATTATCAGTGCTGCCAATTAATGCCAATCAGGGTCCATCAGTGCTGCCCATCAGTGCCCAGCAGTGCTGCCCATCAGTGCTCATCAGTGCTGCCAGTCAGTGCTCATCAGTGCTGCCAGTCAATGCCACCTATCAGTGCCCTTCAGTGCTGCCTATTAGTGACTTTCAGTTCTGCCTATTAGTGCCACCTCATCAGTGCAGCCTATCCATGACAATCACTGCTGCCTATCAGTGCCACATCACCAGTGCCCATCAGTGCTGCCTATCAGTGCCCATCAGTGAAGGAAACAAAATTACCTGTTTGCAAAATTTTTATTATATAAACTAAGAAAACCACCCCCCCCCCAATAAAAAAATATTAGGTCTTTTTTTGTTTGTTTAGCAAAAAATAAAACACACAGTTGGTGATTAAAGCGGAGTTCCAGCTGAAAAAAAAAAGTCAGCAGCTAAAATACAGCCACTTACCTGTCCCTCGGTTCAGCGGTGTCCTAACCAGCCATCTTCTCTCCCTGGTGCCGGCATCTTTAGTGTGGGCACCCGGCTGTGACAGCTTGTGGCTTCACAGCCAGGTGCCCACTGCGCATGCGCAAGAAGCGCTGTGCTTTGTGAATGGCTCCATAATCTCCTGGGACCTGTCACAGAAGACTACTGGGAGGGAAGGGGGGGGGGGGACAACTTCCGCTTCCTTTTGCCTTAGGCAGGTACCTGTCAAATTCGGATGCCAATCCTTAATGGGGAGTGGGAGACAAAGCATTAAAGCGGAACTTCCCATTTTGGATGGAGCTCTGCTTTAACTACCACCAAAAGAAAGCTATATGTGTGTGAAAAAAATGATAAACATGTCATATGGGTACAGTGTTGCATGACCGCGCAATTGTCATGCAAAGTGCAACAGTGCTGAAAGCTGAAAATTGGCTTGGGCAGGAAGGGGGTAAATGTGCCCATTGGGCAAGTGGATAACTTGAGTCAAACCTCCTGTCCAAGTTTCGGTGGTACCTGAAACAGCAAGTTAAGGGGAAATCTTCACAGTGGAGATACAGGGAGCAGAGATGGGAGGGTTAGGATCCCAGTAAGGTTTATATTATTGATTCAGCTAATTGGCCCAGATATCAATTGTGTTCGATACTGGCTTAAATTTGTCATCAAGTCGGCAACAAAGGTGTGGTTTATGCATTATCTTGGGATTGTTCATTTTGACACCTATTTATATACAATATTCAAATTTATCCTGTAATGCTCAGTTGGAAAAAAAATGATTTTACTCCAATTACAAATGATGAGGACATTTGCATATGCTGGTGTTGCTGAGCAGCTCATGGTAAACCCTTGCAAATGTAGGTAACCTTAAAGAGGTGGAGATCGGGGGGGGGGGGTGTAGTTTGGCACGGAGGGGCATGGTTTGGCGCGCGGGAAAGATGGCCACATAACAAGAGAGCTACGTGTCCACCAGAGAAAAAAAGTACAGCACTGGAAGGCAAGATGGGCAAAGTAGGTTGATCCCTTCACTAAAACCCCCCACTCCCAACTGGGGAGAAATCTGCCAGACATTTTCCACACGCAACTGCTGGAGACAGCAGGCCCCTCTTCACCCAGTCAAATGAGTGAGCCCACCTCACACTCTAATTGCAGTGCTTTTATGTGGCCGATGATGCACACAGAGGCTATGGTCTCTCTAATCCAGCAGGTCCCCAAAATGTCCGATCTGCAGACCATTGCAGCAGACCTCAATAATGCCCTGGCGGACATGGTTTCCAATTTGAAAGAGGAGTTATGAGGGGTTAGTGACAGACTGATGGAGGTGGAACAAGCAGCCGGCTGCCATGACGTGGATATACAAGACCTCCAATATCATGCGACCCGCTACAACCTCCACCTTATTGAGATGCACCATAAACTAGAGGACCTTGACAAAAGAGGGCATCGGAACAATCTATGGAACATTCCGGAAGCGGTGGAACATGACCAAATACCTGCCACCCTGCAATCCATGTGCAACACTCTGCTGGAGAGACCTCAGGATTCCCCAGTCCTTCTTGACCAAGCCCACAGAGCTCTACGTCTCAGGGTACAAGAGGGGGAACCACCTAGGGACATTATGTCATTTTGCTGACTTTAAGTTGGAGGAGATATCATATAGGGCCAGGGAACAAGAGGAGTTTACTTTTAATAGCTCTGAGCTGAAGATCTTCCAAGACCTCTCTCCCATCACGCTGCAAAATAGACGAGCCCTCCACCCACTACTCCAAGCTTTAAGAGATCGCCACATAACATACAAATGGCGATTCCCTTTTGGGCTCACAGCTACATCACAAGGCAGGTCATATAGCATTTCTACCCCAGAAGACTTATCTCAGATTTTTGAATCATTAAATATGGCTCCTGTTCCCCTGCCCGAATGATATCAGGAATTCTGCATTCTGGAGCTGTGGAAGGAATCCCCCCAACGCCAGACAGACCACCGCATCGCAGAGGTCCGTTTACTCTGTACCGCAGGAGATGCCCAGCTGAACCTCCTGAGGCAGAAGCTGACTGATGATGTTTCTCATTTTTCGCTTTTATCGCACCTTTTTATTGAGAGGTCAACTCTCTTGTCTCCTTCCCTCTATGTCGGATGATCAACCCATAGGAGTCCTATTTTTGGGAGCTGTATTTTACCCACATCTTACCTGTCAGCAAACGGCCCTGTGGAGACTACTTACCACACATGTTCATAGGCTTAAATATGTTGGCTGTGGGTGAGGCTTGATATGCGCCACTACCACCTACTCATCGCATAGACGTGCCACATGACCCCATGTCTTGGTTCAGGATGACAGTACCTACCTACTATGTCTCTCAGGATTTCCAGATGTCATATTTAATTTTTATTGGGATGTGTGTCTCTCGGGAGAGAGTAGACTCTTATGGTTTTTGTTAATGGTGTGATTAATATTAATAGCTGCCACTAAGATTCCTAGAATTTTTATTGTGATTGGTAGAGATGAGCGAATTTCTCAAAAATTCGATTCGGCTGATTCGGGCGAATTCCAGTGTGAAATTCGATTCGATGCGAATTTCTTCGCTACGAAGATGACTTTCTGTAGGCTGCAGAGTGCCTGGTAAAGTTACGACGGCAGACCTCGGGACCTTTAATTTAGAATATGCCCTTGGAGATGGAGAAGAGAGAGAAGAGGAGGTGTGGGGGGGGTCAGAGGGGATGATTAGGGGCGAGAGGAGATAGGATGAGAAGACGTTAGAAGGGGAAGGATGAGAAAAAGGTAGAACGGAGAACGGATGGCGAAGGGGACTGGGGCGGAGTAAGGCGTGGGGGGGGGGGCGAGGGAGGAGGCAAATGAGGAAGATGGGTTTAAGATGGAAGCAAGTATTGGAGGGCGAAGGAGAAGGATGGGGGAGCAGTAAGTGTTAGACGATGAGAAAGAAGGACAGAGGAGAAGGTATGAGTAGAGACGAGGAGACGGCATGAGGAGTATTTCAGGGGAGGGTATGGAGTAGTTGGAGTGGATGGGGAAAGAGGGGTGGAAAAGAGAGTGCCGCGGTGACGGACGTGACTGGGAGAAGGAGAAGAGGGCGCGTGATTAGGAATAAGGGGTGAATAGGGGATGGGTTGAGGCGAGACGAGGCGGGCATAGAGAGAGACGGAATGAGGGGAGAGATGAGAAGAAGGAGAAGGAGGGGAGGTGGGAGAAGGAGATGGAGGAGGAGAGTGGGAGAAGGAGGTAGGAATTGGGGGGAGGGGAAGGAAGTAGAAGGATGAGAGGGGGGATGTAGGTAAATTTAGGAGGACGCAGGATGATAGGGATGAGGGGGCATTTGGAGATCGTATGTATGTGAGAAGTTGGGAGAATGGAATGAGTAGAAGGCGAGGAAGCGGGATGAGAAGAAGTAGAGGCGTAGAATGCAGAATAGGAGACGGAATGAGAGTAGTATGGAGAAGGAGGGGGGATGAGGAGGTGGAGAAGGTACGCGGGATGAGAAGAAGAAGGATAAGGGGGGAGAAGGGAAGGAGAGATAGATGAGTAGCTGGAGGGGGGATATGGATCGCTGACGGTGGGGAGTAACGTAGGATGAGAAGTGAGGCAAGGTGTCGATGGGGGGGGGAGCGGGGAGGGGGAGAGGATGAGAGGGGGGGGTAAGGGGAGAGGGAGGGGTGAAAGAAGGAGAAGGATGAGAAGAAGGAAAATTCTGTGGGCATTTCCTTTTCCCATTTCTGCAGTTTTGGGACATTCACTCCATACAGCGTTTCAACCGCTGTATTTGGGGGGAATGTCATGGAAACCCGTCAAAAAGGGGCCCATTAATTGACCGTTCTGGGACTTTTTCTTCCTGCAGCGGTTTTAAACATTGGGATGTATTTGTTTCCATAAAAGGAAAACCATTTATGGAA
>CATNWA010002237.1:0-32589 GCA_951230385.1 Staurois parvus
ATTTGCACACACACTTCATACAATATATATTTGAAATAATTACAAAATGTTAATGTTTAATAAATTGCTACTCACTTTCACAAGTAGGATAAGTCATTGTATATACAACTGGTTGTTTTCCTGATTTAGTACATGTTCCAGTCAGTTCACTTCTGTTTCTATATCCAATTTTACATTTAAAGCTGACAGTTTCTCCTTCTTCATAAAATACCTCATTTTCTTGCTTTTCATCCAGATCTAAGAAGTTATCATCAAGATGCTGTTGGATTATGCGACAGGTACCTAAATAAACAAATATGTTCAGAAAATGGAAAAAAGCACAAAATTATTTATATTAACCACTTGCCCTCCTGAGGATTTACCCCCCTGATCATGACCAGGCCATTTTTTTTGCATTATGGCGCTGCGTTACTTTAACTGACAATTGCGCGGTCATGCAATGCTGCACCCAAATGAAATTTACGTCCTTCTTTTCCCCATGAATTGAGCTTTCTTTCAGTGGTATTTGATTGCCTGTTTTTTTTTTATTTATTGCGCTATAAGCAAAAAAAAGACCGACGACTTTGAGAAAAAAACAATATTTTGGACTTTTTTTTGCTATTAAACGTGCAGTAAAAAAAAAAAAAAAATCAAATTGTCATAAATTTAGGCTAAAATGTGTTTTGCTACATATTTTTGCTAAATAAATCCCAATACCTGTAAATTAATTTATTTACATGAAAGTTATAGCATTTACAAATGGCGGTATAGATAATGGGATTTTTTTTAATCTACTAGTAATGGCGGCGATCAGCGACTTTTAGCGGGACTGCAGCAGACATTCTGACACTGGGGGGGGGGGGGGGGAACTAGCTTGGTGTTACTGACACGCTAGTGACACCAATACAGTGATCAGTGCTAAAAAAAGCACTGACACTGTACTAATGGCACTGGGCAGGAAGGGGTTAATGTGAGGGGCCATCAAAAGGTTAACTGTGTGCGGGGGTTGTTTTACTAGGGGGTGGGGGGGGTGTTCTTCACTGTAAGCACCATGCTCGGGATGGCTGTACTGTTTAGTGTAGCAGTGTGCTCGAGCTGACAGGGAGGAAGATTGTTTGTAAACAAAACAATCTTCCTCCCCGTCGGAGATGCTCGGTAATCACCGGGCGCCGGCGGGTAATTACCGGTCAGGACCTGGTGATTGACATCCACGGGCGCGAATGGCAGCATGGGTAGGGCGAGCACGCGCCCCCTACCTGAAAATGCTAAATCATGTATATATACACACGTGATTCTGCGCACAAGTGCCGCCCTGTAGCAGTATATCTGCTATAGGGCGGTCCTTAAGCGGTTTAAAATATACAAGGAAAAAGTTTGTTATTTGAACTTTGAAATAACACAACATATACTTTTATTTATGCAGAGGCTTGCAGCCTCCTAACCTTGAGCTTGTGGCCAAATCCCTGGCAGCTTTGACTTGCAAAGCTCTAACATTTTTGGGTAGTAGTGTTTTCATATACAGTATGTGATTATAAAACTACTTTGTGCTCTCTCCTACTGTAGTATAAAATGTCATGAAATATACGGTACACTATAACAAATGAACAGTACAGAAAGCAACCTGAGAAAAAGAAGATAATGGAACTAACTGGGGATTCAAAGGCAGAAAGTGTTCTCAGCCACAGCACCATACTTTTATATTTGCAGTTGTTCCTGGCATGGTGTAAGCACTGCGGTCAGTGACAGCTGGGATTCAATGATAAGTCCAAGAGATAAATCAGTTTTGTTCCTGGGCACTGGATCCTACTACAAAGTGCTCTGTAATATAGTGTATCCACAATCTTTCTACATTGTGACATGGTGATATCATCTCTGTCATCATTTCTTGTTAGTTCTTCTGGGCCATCTTGGAACAAGGCAGAACTGATCCAGGTCTGCACTGTGTTCAGCCATCATTGTAATAGTGGTCTATTACTTGTTAATAACATTGACAATAGATTACTATTGCATTGGTTAAGCAAAATAAATAATGCAAAACAAGCACTGAGAAACATTCCTGTAAAAAAACATTATTTTTTCATTTTGTTTGTAATTAAAACCTATAAAAAGAGCACAATTTACCATTAGGCATACACCTTTAGGTGACAGAGGCAAAGAGTTGGCTTTTCCCTGTAAAATTATTGGCCACAATAATTTCCACCAATAATAATTTCCAGCATCAGTTGGATAGTCATCTTTTAATGTACAGCTATTAATCTATTATGGCAATATTCCAGGTTAAGACCTGGAAAACCAGGAAATGTCCAGTAACATAGAAGTGATCCTAGCAGACGAGTGTTATATTAGACACCACAGAAATGGAAATTAAGTCCAAAAAATAAAAATATATGTAGTCAAAGCTGCTATCAAATTAAATGTATCCTTACAGTATCTATCCTGCACACAACAAATGCATACTTTTAAAACTACAAATGTGTAAAAAGTGTGTTGTGCAAAACTAAAAACATCTTTAGAATAATAATTAAAAAAAGTCTGATCTAATAAAAGTTGAAAGACTGTGGTTCTTACTAGGTTAAAATAAACCTGTCCCAAACTGATGTATAGTTAAAAAAAAGTAGGACAGGAGTACAAAGAAGGTGGAATATCCAAAACACACACAGGCTTGTACAGTTTCTTGGCTAACAATTGCTGGGTGTATCACAGCAGAGGGAAGCATCATACAGAACTTCTGGTGCCAAAAAATGGAAGGATCAGGTGTATTTATGTCCTAGTGATGACTAGCATAAAATCACTTTATGTCTTTAGGGGTGCATGGGGGATGATGTACTAAAGGCAAATACTGTTCACTATGCAATTGCAGTTGCACTCTGCAAGGGAATTTTTCCAAGAGCTTAGTGACACCCACCAGAAGGGTGACACCAGGGGCCCCCTGGACTTAGAGCTTTGCAAAGCAGAGTTTCACAACATTTGAAAAGCTCTGAGGAAAATGCCCTTGCAGGGAGCAACGTCACTTGCAAAGTGAACGGTGAATTTGCCTTTAGTAAACCAACCCCATGACCTTCAGGCACACAGCCTGCTCACACGGATAGGCTACATCCTCTAGGCACAGGCTCCCTGGGGCCTCAATACCAGGCACATAGCCTTCTCACAGAGCTACTATTCCTAGAGGGAAGGGCTAACAAGGACACTCTTTCCCATACTTGCTCTCCCCAAAGGGAAGAGCTATAAAAGGACTCTTGCAAAACATTCTCTCCCTGTTTTGTCAAAGAAATTTCAAGCTCATCAGGGGTTGGCTAGCTTAATGTGGTGAAATTTTGCTTTGCAAAGAAAACTCAATCGCACGTAAATAAAAAAAAATATTTTTGCAGATGATTGGATGATGGAAGTCAGCAGAGCTTCACCTCATTCACTAAGCTCTGAGGAAAGTTTCCTTGCAAAAGCTATTAGGGAACACATTCCTATACATGTATCCTACAACTGGAACGGCAGTGGAAGCATGGTAATGAGCTGCATCAGAAACTACATAAAGCAAACTAACAACACAAGTAGCGGCACAGATGTGTGATGTGTGATAGCCCTTCACTTCACTGAGAAGGATATCCTATCCTTGAAATTTTGTGTAGTGTACAAACCATGACAGTGCCAATGCACAGTATTCAGCACAATCCAGAACAAAGCAATGGGACTTTCTGAAGACTATATGAGTAACCATGTAAGTAATTTATCAGCTTTAGCAACAATGTGTGTGATGGTTGCATCCAAATAAATTTATAAGTGTAATAAGAAAAAAACGAACAAACTATTTAAAATACATAATTATCTTTTGCAACTTCTGTTAATTTACAGTATATACTGAAGATATTTATAGGAACTTACAAAACTGTATAAGTAGAAATATAATTCTAGAAGTGATACTCACCACCAGAGAAACATCTTGGATATTTCATTACTCCATCATCACATGAAGCTATTAAGGATCCTGGGCGTTTAAAATGTGTTTTGCATTTTACCTTCACTTCTGCCGTGTTCCACTATCTCAGGAATGCTCTCCGTTGGAAAAAGTTCAATATGATTTCTCAGTAAATCGCTGGGATTGATTGTACAAGACTCTGCAAAATATCGATCAAATCTTATTATAATGAAGTTATGGTGTTCGTGTTATGGTGTTGACTATAGCAGTAATTTGCTGTACTTACTGAGGCATTCTGGAAGCTCATCCCATTTCCCGTTTTCACATTTTACATTTGTGTGTCCATTGAGCACAAATGTGTCTTCACATTTAATATTTACTGAAGACCCAGATTCATAACTGCTTAGTTCTTCAGAAGAAATGATTGCATGTTCTATCTGAGGAGGGCGGCATGACCCTAGACAATGATTATTGAACACAATGTAGAATATAATCAGAAGTCACAATGAACTTTTAATGGTTCTAATAAACAAGTGAAAACAGTAGCCAGAACAATCAGAGCCAAATCATAACAAAATTAACAGAACAGTTAGCACAAAGCAAGGGAAAATGTGGAACAAAAATGTGAATAGACATGGCAAGATACACAGAATATCATAGTTCAGGTATGTGGAATGTTCCCAGGAATCATTGGGAAGCTTTCGGAACATTGCTTGGACCAAATAAGTTTTCCTCTTGGTGATGACAAAGGCATTTTCATAGCAAAAGTATGTCGCAAAGTACAGCAGATTGGCACTGAAGCAGGCCAGACAACAGACTTGAGTGGAATAGGCCTACTTTCTGGCATATTTTGCCAAAAGGCAAAGGGCACTGGGTTAAGGGATAAGGAGAGTGAATTGATGTTTTTTTAAGGTGGTTTAAAGCAGAACTACAGTATATTCCTAAGGTAAAAACTTACATTTTATAATGGGATGTAAAATTATTACAGCACATTTTTACTGTATAATCCATTCATTAGTTTGCCAGATACTACTGTCAGCTCCAAACTTCTGCACTGCGCATAGGAATGCTATAGCTGCCACACTGAAGCAATCCTGTTTACACACCCATTGCTCTCTACTTTCCATTTCCATTCCTTCTGTCAATGGACAAAAGCTACCGCTCTCAGATCCTGCCATTTACCTGCCTCTCCTCTCCCCCTGTCCATTCACAGAACACCTTTTATTCTTTTCAAAAAATACAAGGTGTTCCATCAATAGACTAGGGGAAAGGGTATTTGTCAGGATAATTTCACTGTTGCAGCCACAGCAGCAGCTCTTATATACACAATGCTGGAAGTTCGGCACTGACAGTAGTATCTGGCAAAAAAAAAATGAATAGAATATAAAGTAAATAGAGGCATTGTAAATATTTTAAAGCCCAATACAAGTAATAACTTTTTTTCTCCTAAGAACCTAAAAAAATGTCTCTGTAGCTGGAATTCTGCTTTCATGTTGTTTTAAGGCTTTTAAGGGCTTTGGCTCTTGAATGTCTTATGTTTATATTTTAAGTATTTTTTTTTTTATTTTTTCAGTATAATTTCCCCCAGGGTTGGATAGCTACCAGTTTGCTTTTAGGGAAAATAGATCTACGGAGGATGCCATTGCATTGGCCTTGCGTTCTGTGTTGTTCATTTGGAAAATAAGAATAGTTATACCCGCATACTCTTTATTGATTTTAGTTTAGCATTTAATACAATTTTGCCAATGAAACTTGTTGCTAAGCTGAACTCTTTGGTATTGAGCCCAATGCTTTGTAACTGGACTTTGGAATTCCTGGCTGCTAGACAGCAGAGGGTAAAAACTGGTAATCATTACTCATCAATGCTGTCCCTTAGTACAGGGGTTTCACAGGAATATGTGTTTACTTTCTACACTTATGACTGTGTTCCTTGCTTTGAGGTGAACTCTGGTGTTTTAATTTACAGAAAACACCATGGTAGTTGGGAAAATAAGGGGTGGTGATGAGCCTGCATATCGCCAGGATACTGAAAATCTAGTTGGTTGGGGCAGAGAGTACAACTTAAATTTAAATGTAGCAAAGACAAAGGAGATTATTATTGATTTTAGGAAAGTACGGGAGGTTAGCTATGAGCCGATGGTGATTATTGGAATGTAGGTTGAAGGGTAAAGCAGTTCCACTTCTTGGGAACAATAATGAGGGAGGATCTGTCATGGACAGGACACACATCGTCTGGTGGCAAGGCTCAACTTTTTGAGGATGCTATGGAAGGCAGGATTTTCAGAGAGGATCCTCTTTAACTTCTATAAAGCTTCAATTAAAAGTGTGCTAATGCATCACATTTCTCCATTGTCAGAATCATGCACGGTCCATGACAAAAATGCCTTGCAGAGGGTAATAAAAACAGCACAGAAGACTTTTGTAGGAGTTAGTTTACCGAGTATTGAGGAATTAGGGGAGGTGCATTTGGAAAGCGACTAATATACTGGAAGATATTTCACATCCTAATAATGTTCTGTATATATTTCTACTTCCTGGTAGGCAGAATAAAAGTATTTGCTCTCATACCACCAGGTTGAGGAATAGCTTCTTTGCTCATCTGCATGGTTCTTGAACATTAGAGGTGTTGTGGAATAAATTGATTGGGAGTTATGTGTTTATGTATTTATTATGGTATGCATGCTGTTTTGGATTTTATGTTGGGTGTGGAAGTTCTTTTTTAACGTGAAGGAGCTACAACTGTGATTCATTTTGTGATTTTTTTTTTTTTTTTTTAAATTACAATACATTTTCTGATTTTGATTGTGGTTTGAGGGGTTTTAGACAACAGGAGATATATTCTTAAAACAGCAAATGTTACATTCACTGGAGATGTGTCATTCATCAATTTAAAACACATACACCAGGAAGATCCACCTACAGTGAATATTTGGTGAATCTCATAATAACTGCTTAATAAATACAACCACATGTGTTACAAAGGTGTAGAAATATTTCACTGTAGTAGTTTTTTTTCTTCACTGTTGTTTCTTAACAAATACAACCATACGTCTCAGTTCACACTACTGCTACCTGAAAGTTGGCGCGGCTTGCAGTGCGACTTGGCCATGTGACTTGAGTACTACTTTGAAGCAACTCTGAAGCAACTTTCAGTGAATGCCTAGGTAATCTTCTTGTAATGTCGGACCAAATCATATCAATATAGATGAGAATCTGACTTGGAGATGACTTCTGACTTCTATTAAAGTCTATGGACACAAGTGGGATAGAAGTTGCCTTGAAGTAGTACAGGAACCTTTTCTAAAGTCGGAGCAACTTCAGTGGTGCTACTTAAGATGGCTGTCATTGACTAACATGGGATTTCACATGTCATGTAACTTGGGGGTCTCACAAGTCGGATCTCAAGTCGCGGCAGTGTAAACCGAGCCTACATATAGTAAAAAGTTTATAAAGATGTGTGCTCTGGCTCTTTAATTTTTTTAGACTGCCAAAGATTATAAATAAAAACACACACAAAGAAATAGCCTAAAGACCTGTGTGACAGATGTGAGGCCCTGCCACTGTGAAATTGGTTGTAGAAAGACACCATGACCCTGATTTACTATTGTGCCTAGGCGCATTTCCATGTGCTAATGTCTACTTTTTAATAGCGACCGTCTACTTTTACACCGCAAAGACATTTCCTAAAGAAAGCGTCAACAAGTAGACGCCAAATCGAATTTACTAATGAGACGCAGTCCAGGAATCAGACTCAAAAAGCAGACTTGCCAAGAGGCATGTCTAACACCATGAAAAATCACTGCAGAGACATGTTCACATTGAAATTTTCTTTGCCAAATATTAGGATTTCACTTTAAACAATATCTGCCATTTCAAAAAAATTTTAAAATGTTTAAAAAAATAGTTTTTTTAAAGCAAGTTGACACAGTGAAGAGCTAGACGCTTTTGTAGCGTCTTTGGCCGATATAAATGTGCGTGTGCAGAACACATTTTAGACATCTTCCGTGGGCGCTTCCTTTTTAGCCGTTGTTCAATAGTAAATCTCTGTGTGGAGTCCTCTGACAGACGGCACTCAATCGCGTCTACTGTGTTTAACAAACAGCACTATTTGTAGCCAAAATTAAAATAAAAAAACCACTCTCCTAAGAAATTACATACAATTCCCCACAGCACTACCAACACCTTCACCCCCAAAGATGTACAAAAAAATCAATAAACAGAAAATGCTGTACAATAAACCCTCAAAAACTATGTGCAGTCCAAAAACCACAAGTCCAATCTTTAAATCCACTTCTTCTTGTGTTCAAAAATTCCTCCGTTAATATACCTCAAAAAGAAAAAATATTCACATAGTGCATTATCCTTTTATATATCCAAATAATAGTGACTTTATTCAAGTGAATAAACAATCACATTAAATCAGTGAAAAAGTGAAAAAAGTGAAAAAAACTGTGAAGCCAAAAATAATGAAAAACCACGTGAATGTGAATCACTCTTCAGTGCTTTCATCCAACCAGCACTGTGACACTTCTAAATAAGGAATGCATACCCTTACCAACATTCAGAAAAAAGGAAGCTTTATCATATATCTTTCCCAAAGGAAGGTGGGAGACAGTCCTCCTATTGGTCTTTACTCCATATAGTCTGTCTTCATATTACCACCAATATCCACCAGCCTTGAAACTCTATATATCCATTCCAAATAAATATAAGCATACAGGAAACACAAATAGCATAATACCGCCAGAACCAATCTTAAAAGTAACTTTAATTAAGGTGCTCACATTTAGATAGCATAAAAACCGCTTTAAAGGTATTAAGAAATGTTTTACAGCAAACCAGGAAGTGCCAAGGGGAAATCAGACGATCTGCCCTCATCCAAAATGGCCGCCGGTCAACTTCCGGTTCTCGTGTGCGCGTCGACGTCACTTCCCTTGACGCGTTTCGTCATCGACTTAATCATAAGGGATCATAAGTCGATGACGAAACGCGTCAAGGAAAGTGACGTCAACGCGCACACGAGAACCGGAAATTGACCGGTTTGGAACGCCATTCCCAGTTCAAGATTACGTCACTTCCGGTCACATGGGGACGCATGTCCGGACGTAGTGGCCATATTTGTTTCCCTCCCTGTATGTGAATACACCCATGATGTGAGGTGGAAAGCGCTGTTTACAAGGATTACATGTGAGTGGAAAAAGTATGTTTTGCTAATTGTTCTTAAATAAACGTTATTATATTATGGGAAGCTTTGTTTGTGTCCTATATGACGTTTGAGAGGAGGTGGAGTGGAAGTCCTGAGGTCCCTTGTTGAGCTGCCTGGAGTAAAGGATTGCCTTTGAGGAGAGTTTTTGCTTGTGGCCCTGTGTGGGTCGAGGTGGGGAGGTGAGCAGGCATTGCTGCCATTGGAGGATTCCTTTTTGAGCACTAGAAGTGAAGATCACAGAGTGTTTTCACATTTATGCATGGACTTTTTGAGTTTATTCTAGACACAGTGTTCATTTACTTTATCACAGTTTAAGTAGCTATTTATTAAATTTTTTATTCTGATATATGGTTTTATCACAGGATTTATGCATTACGTATTTATTTGATGAAGAATCACTATTTATTTTGATTTATAGGTTGTCACAATTTATCACGATTTATCACATCTTTTATTATATTATGAATTAGTATCATTATGAGGATTGATTTTATCACTGATATTTGAGTATTTATTATGAATTTTATATTTGTTATTTTCCATCACAGATTAATTATGAGGTATTAATGATTGGTATATATATCAGGTATTTATGTATTTAGGTTTTTCACCAATAGACTTAGTTTATATGTTTTTCATCACCTTATGGTATTGATTATTTCAAGTTCAGTTGGTATTTATGGTATACTTATAGGGTTTTTTCTTAGGTAATTTGGGAGCGCTTCACTATTTAATACATGGTATTTATGACTTATTGGTTGAGGTTGAGTGATTGCAGCTGGAAGTTAGGGATGTATCCATATTAAGCGCAGGAGGATATCCCCCCCCTTGTTTACTGAAGAGTGATTCACATTCACGTGGTTTTTCATTATTTTTGGCTTCACAGTTTTTTTCACTTTTTTCACTTTTTCACTGATTTAATGTGATTGGGTATTCACTTGAATAAAGTCACTATTATTTGGATATATAAAAGGATAATGCACTATGTGAATATTTTTTCTTTTTGAGGTATATTAACGGAGGAATTTTTGAACACAAGAAGAAGTGGATTTAAAGATTGGACTTGTGGTTTTTGGACTGCACATAGTTTTTGAGGGTTTATTGTACAGCATTTTCTGTTTATTGACTATTTGTAGCCAGGCATATCTTTATGTATTCTAATTTGATTTCCTTAGTTCTATTGATTTTATTTTTGTTTCTTATCCTTTAAAATTATTTTTGTAATGATTTTACTTATTTTGAAGGTCTAGATAATATGTATTTTGACAGCTGAATGTAAAAATAAAGGTGTGCAATAAAAAAAAAACAAAAAAAAAACTAAAAACAAAAACTGCGTGGGGTCCCCCCTCCCATCCATTCCAAGCCCTTTGGGTCTGGTATGGATATTAAGGGGTAATGCTACGCCGAAATTAAAGAAAAAACAGCGTGGGGTTCCCCTCAAAATCCATACCAGACCCTTATCCGAGCATGCAGCCTGGCAGATCAGGAAAGGGGGGGAGGATGAGCGAGCACCCTTCCCCTCCTGAACCATACAAGGCCACATGCCCTCAGCATGGGGAGGTGCTTTGGGGCAGGGGGGCTCCCCCCCAAAGCACCTTGTCCCCATGTTGATGGGGACAAGGGCCGCTTCCCCACAACCCTGGCCGGTGGTTGTGGGGGTCTGCGGGCAGGGGGCTTATCAGAATCTAGAAGCCCCCAAGGGGCCCCCAGATCCTGGCCCCCCCTACGTGAATGAGTATGCAGTACATGGTACCGCTACTCATTCATAAAAAAAGCAGAAGTGTAGTGTAAAAAAACCATAGTGCAGGGTCTTTGACAAGTCCTTTAATAAAACAATGCCCCCGAAGTAGATCCAATGTCAATCACAGTGTCACGCAGCGGCGACCTGAAAAAAGAAAAAAAAAAAAGTTCTGCTCCCGACGGAGGCTACCAGCCTTATGCAGTGAGCCAGGGTGACAGCTCTTAAATAGGCAAGGGGCGGGGCTAGCCGGGGACATCATCCGAGTGACCCCACCCCATGTGACATCATTGATGTCACATGAGGTGGGATCACATGCTTGATGTCCTCGGCTGGCTCCGCCTATTACCTATTTAAGAGCTGTCACCCTGGCTCACTGCATAAGGCTGGTAGCCTCCGTCAAGAGCGGAACTTTTTTTTTTTCTTTTTTCAGGTCGCTGCTGCGTGACACTGTGATTGACATAGGATCTACTTCGGGGGGGCATTGTTTTATTAAAGGACTTGTCAAAGAGCTTGTACTGTGGTTTTTTACACTACACTTTGTTTTTTTTGTGAATGAGTAGCGGTACAATGTAC
This sequence comes from Staurois parvus, assembly GCA_951230385.1. Taxonomy (NCBI): domain Eukaryota; kingdom Metazoa; phylum Chordata; class Amphibia; order Anura; family Ranidae; genus Staurois; species Staurois parvus. The sequence goes on from CATNWA010002237.1 coordinate 11,410, forward strand.
CACGTACTCATTCATGTGGGGGGGGCCGGGATCTGGGTCCCCCTTGTTAAAGGGGGCTTCCAGATTCTGATAAGCCCCCCACCGCAGACCCCCACAACCACCGGCCAGGGTTGTGGGGAAGAGGCCCTTGTCCCCTCAACATGGGGACAAGGTGCTTTTGGGGGGAAGCCCCTCTGCCCCAAAGCACCCCCCCAAGTTGAGGGCATGTGGCCTGGTATGGTTCAGTAGGGGGGGGCGCTCGCCCGTCCCCCCCCCTTTCCTGACCTGCATGCTCGGATAAGGATCTGGTATGGATTTTGTTTTTTTTTTTAAATTTCGGTGTGGAGTTACCCCTTAATATCCATACCAGACCGAAGGGCTTAGTATGGATGGGAGGGGGGACCCCACGCCATTTTATTTTAAAAAAATGTTATAATTCCTTATAATGCTTTTACATTCAACTGTCAATGGGGAACTCCGTCGACAGCTGAAACATGAACTCTGCATTGGTTTTCACTAGTAAAACGCTGCATGAGTTGATAAAATAACTCATGCGGGATTTTAGTAGCGACAATGTTTCCTGTCAGCGGGGTTCTCCACTGACAGCTGAATGTAAAATAATTCCCGTAAATTAAATAAATAAAAAAAATGTCGTGAAGCCCCCCTCCCATCCATACCAAGCCCTTTGGATCTGGTATGGATTAAGGGGTAACTCCACTCTGAAATTATTCTGATAAGCCCCCCTGCCCCAAGGCACCCCCCCATGTTGAGGGAATGTGGCCTGGTATAGTTGGGGGGGGCGCTCGCTCGTCCCCCCCCCCCTTTCCTGACCTGCCGGGCTGCATGCTCGGATAAGGATCTGGTATGGATTTTGGGGGGGACCCCATGCCGTTTTTTTTATTTCGGCTTGGAGTTACCCCTTAATATCCATGCCAGACCTGAAGGGCTTGGTGTGGATGGGAAGGGGGACCCCACACCATTTTCTTTTCCATTTTGGTGTGGAGTTACCCCTTAAGATACATACCAGACCCGAAGGGCTTGATGTTGATGGGAGGGGAGACCCCATGCTGTTTTTTATTTATTATGATGCTGGTTTTTAAATGTAATTCTCCCTTTTGTTTTCTTCACTATAGCTCAGAAATTCAGCTGTCACTTCCCCCAGCTAAAAGAGAAAGTATTCTTGGAATTTATATCCCTAAAGGAAACAATGTTTACTTTGAGTTTATTAAAAGATACAAAGTTTTCTGTAACTTTGGGGAAAGTGACATCTCAGCTTGTGAACTATAGTGATGAAAAAAAAGGCTGGCATTTGCATTTAAAAATCAGCGCCGACATACACTTTGTATTGCGAAAAACAATTATTAATAATTGTGTAAACCGAGGCATTATTTTCAAGGGATTTTCATTCATAAACCAAAAATTATGTTAACCGAGGCATTGGTAAACCGCGGTACGCCTGTATTAGTATTGCAATCCTTTGTATTGGGATACACAGAACCAACATACATCTGAATTGGCAACATAGCACAACATTTGTGTCACATTGGAGATATCTCGCTAGGTACACTGACCTTGCCCAGGGCCTTAGGGTTGATTCACACCACAAAATACAGGCAGGATATATATATATATATATATATATATATATATATATATATATATATATATATATATATATATATATATATGTTTTATAGGAATTGTTTTTGTTACCATTGTTAAATCTTAACAAAAAGCTGCTATAGCCATTTTTGTATCCAAACTCTTGTGTGGTTTGGTCAGCACAACTGCACCAGATTCTGAGTGCACCAGTTTTAGTAAATCTAACCCATTTTGTCCAGTGTAACCATACACATATATTTCATATGAAGGACATATACCTAGTGCAGAACACAAAACACTCCAGAAGTGCAAGAATATAAAGATATTTATTCAAATACCAGCTATTATGGTTGGTATATTTTTACGGTTTATGCACAGTTTAGTCAGTCACAGTTTTAAAATCCTACTTACAAAATATATTCACATCTTCAGCTCTCAGGCCTCGTTCATGCCATATACACGGAAAAACTGATGGAAACTGACGCACAGATTTCACCTGCAGAGACCTCTGTTTACATCAGTTTCCATGCGTACTTCAATCAGTTTTTTATACATGTTATTATAATTATTATTATTATACAGTATTTATAAAGCACCAATGTTCGCTCAGCGCTGTACATTACAAAGGGGGACAGAACATGTGACAGAACAACAACAATACAATGCAAAACATGAGGGGATTGAGGGCCCTGCTCTTTCGAGCTTACAATCTAGGAGGGAGGGGATGGTGGCACAGGAGGATATAGCTGTGGGGGATGGAGTGGTAGGAAGAGTGGAGGAGGTCGGTCAAGTTAGCAGGGGGTAGGGTAGGCTTCCCTGAAGAGATGGGTTTTCAGGGTGCGCCAAAAGGAGAGAAGAGTAGGTGATAATCTGATGGGTTGGGGCAGGGAGTTCCAGAGGATGGGTGACACCCTGGAGAAGTCCTGGAGGCAGGCATGGGAGGAGGAGACCAGGGAACTAGAGAGAAGGAGGTCTTGTGAGGAGCGGAGTGTGCGTGCTGGGTGGTACCTGGATATTAGGTCAGTGATGTAGTTCGTGGCAGTATGGTGGACGGCTTTGTACGTCAGTGTTAGGATTTTGAATTTGATCCATTGCGCAAATGGAAGCCAGTGGAGGGATTGGCAGAGGGGGGGGGGTGGCGGAAATGGAGCGGTTGGAAAGGTGAATGAGTCTGGCAGCCGTATTCAGGATCGACTGAAGCAGGGATAGCCAGCAGCGAGGCAGGCCAGTGAGGAGGGAGTTGCAGTAATCGAGTCGTGATATGATGAGGGAGTGGATGAGCTGTTTAGTGGTTTCTGGGATTAGGAATGGGCGTATTTTGGCGATGTTGCGGAGGTGGAGTCTGCACGAGTTTGTTAAAGATTGGACTTGGGGCTGGAAGGATAGGTTGGAGTCCAGAATGACACCAAGTACTCTGGCCTGTGGGGCGGGTTTGATGGTGGCGTTGTTGGATGTGATGGAGAAGTTAATGGGGGGTGGTGTCCAGCGGCGAGGCAGGCCAGTGAGGAGGGAGTTGCAGTAGTCGAGTCGTGATATGACGAGGGAGTGGATGAGCTGTTTAGTGGTATCTGGGGTTAGGAACACGCGTATTTTGGCGATGTTGCAAAGGTGGAGTCTGCACAAGCTTGTTAAAGATTGGACTTGGGGCTGGAAGGATAGGTTGGAGTCCAGAATGACACCAAGTACTCTGGCCTGTGGGGCGGGTTTGATGGTGGCGTTGTTGGATGTGATGGAGAAGTCAATGGGGGGTGGGGTCCGGGCTGGGGGGAAGACAAGTAACTCGGTTTTGGAGAGGTTCAATTTAAGGAAGTGGAGCGACATCCAGTCTGATATGTCGCTCAGTAGGTGTGTGATTCGGGCGGAGACTGAGGTGGTGAGGTGGGGGTTTGAGAGATAGATTTGTGTGTCGTCGGCATATAGGTGGTAGTTGAAGCCGTGAGAGTGTATGAGTTGGCCAAGGGAGGAGGTGTAGATGGAGAAGAGAAGGGGCCCGAGGACGGAGCCTTGAGGGACCCCAACAGAGAGGGGGAGTGAGGGGCAGTGATGTGGCAGATTCTTCTGCAGAAAAAATCTGCACTTGATTCTAATGTCGTGGTGTGACCAGGGCACATAGAGAACAATTGATTTTGTTGTGCCCTTGCAGAACGCATACAGAAAACTGATGTCTCTGCACCACGGTGTGAACGAGCCCTTAATCTATTCTGACAAAGGGAAGAACACAGATTTTGTATGTTTCTAGATAGATATGTACTACATCCAAAGTGCTTTTCATGAGCAAGTTTTAGAAGATGAACATTATAAAATACACATTCCTCACTGAACTGGTTTATATACAGCTTTACATTACTTTTTATCAGTATTCAAGAGTTAGCATAAAACATGTAAAGAGTAGACAACATAAAAATTTATTTCAAGACAGAAATACAATCAATATCTTACCTTTCTCTAATGTTGGGGCTGCCCTACAGATTGGAGCAGATGTAAAGAACGATAGCCAAACAATCAAAAACATCTTGAAACCACACAACATCTTCTGGATGTGTTACCTCAGATAGCTACAAACTGTATAAGGCTACTCTGTTGCTTGTATATATGTATATACTGTATATGTAAATAGGCCTAAACAACTTCACCTTTGTTCAGTCAATAAGGTAAACAATGGTCAGAAACTTTTATCTGTAAAATCAGTTTGCTTCAGAACACATTGCAAAATACTTTAGGTAATTTCAAACACAGGTAAAGGTCATACAATGTGTACCTCCATAATCTGTGTGTTTGATGAGTAAGCAGCTCTGTAACAAAATAAAATAAAGTAGTTAGAGATTTTGTGGTAAACTTGTTACAGGACCCAGTCCAAGTACAGAGGATTAGGGATGATTGGGGACTATATTCAATCTTGTCCAGTGATGGATTCACAGACAGTTATTTTTTGTGATTCACATTCAGCACAAACAGGCCCTTTTCAGCCATGTTCACGGCAGGTGAATTTTGGTCCTGACTTCTAATGCCGGGGTGTAACCTCTAATTCTGGTCAGAAGACTCACAATATCCAAATATGGGAAAGCGGGGGGGTGGTGGATGACAATGCCTGAAGACTTTTCCACCAGCTCCTTGTCTGTACCACCATACAAACTTTCAGTTAGAGAGTTGGAGGAATTATCAATGGACTATGAGTGCATTAATCACTCCACCTGTGTTTCATTGAAAGCTACTATGGTGCCATTTACAGGTCTCTGCCCACAGAGCCATGCAAATTACAAAAGCGACAGCTGCTGTGGGGGAGAAGAAACCCCTGCCCACTGTCATAGGGGGTAGAGGGGGTGGTTTGGAAGTAGGTGGGTCAGATTTGTGTCATGTTACAGCCAAAATATGGGTTTAACATATAACATGGTCCAAAAGGTGGAGTTAGCCTTTAACGGTAGGGAGCTAAAGGACACTATAGAGAAACCCAGGATCCTAAGCTATTTGTTCAGCTATATTTTGCTATGCACCAAACTCTTGACCAATCCAAATTTGCCATATTGGATTTAGGTCAAGTGAATGTGGGGCCATTCAATGGTATCAATTCCTTCATCCTCCAGGAACTGCCTGCATACTCTCAACACATGTTACAAAATAATCTAGAGTGGGTGACTGGGGACAAAGAGAAGACAAATTTAATAAATACCTTCTTCAGCTCTGTATATGCAAAGGAGAATGGGGAGCTCTTGTCTATAATAGGCATGGTATTGACACAGCTCCAGATGATCCACGTTGCCTCACAACTGATATTATCCAGGTGAATAGAGCGCCTGGACCGGATAGTGGGTCCTTAAAGAATTGAGCTCTATCATTTCAAAGCCATCATTTTGTAATTTTTAGGGACTCTTTAATGAGTGGCATAGTACCACTGGATTGACATTAGGCCAACTTGGTGCCTATATTTAAAAAGGAATCAAGATCTTTACCCCGTTTATTTATCATCTATAGTTGGGAACAGGGGTGGACTGACCGTTTGGAAACTCGGGCACTGCCCGAGGGCCCGGGGTCAGTAGCGGGCCCCATGAGATGCCCCTGGTACCTTTTTGATAGGCTTTTTTGAGTTTGGGCAAGGACACAAGGGCCTGATGATCCCCTATAGCCCTGGGGCCCCATGAGCTGTCAGTCCGCCCCTGGTTGGGAAGATACTGGAGAGTTTAATAAAAGACCACATAGATGAGTTCTTGTTGGAAAAAAAAATATTTTAAGCAACAGACAGCATAGATTCATGAAAGCCAGAAGTTGTCAAACAAATCTGATTTCTTTTTATAAGGTGGTGAGCAGAACCTTGGACAGAGGGGTGGCAGTGGACGTGGTATACTTGGATTTTGCAAAAGCATTTGACACAGTACCCCCCACATGGCTAAAGTGTAAGGTAAAGTCTACCAGCTTGGAAAAATCAGTATGTAAACGGATAGAAAACTGGCTAAAAGATCATATTCAGAGAGTAGTGCTTAATGATTCATACTCTGAATGGTCTAGGGTTGTTATTGGTATACCCCAAGGTTCAGTGTTGGGACCTTTACTATTTAATATATTTATAAACAATATAGGGTCTGGGATTTTGCAGATGACACCAAGCTTTGCAGTGGAATAACGTCCTTATAGTATGTCTCCAACTTACAAGCTGACCTCAATGCATTGTTTAATTGGGCAACTATGTGGCAAAAGAGGTTTAATGTTGATAAATTTAAGGTTATGCACTTGATCACAAGCTTAATAATGGCATGCAATGCCAAGCTGCAGTTTCTAAAGCGAGCAAAATACTCTCTTGTATTAAGAGGTATAGACTCCAGAGAGAGATATCATATTACCCCTGTACAAATCATTAGTAAGACCTCATCTGGAATATGCAGTTCAGTTTTGGGCACCAATTCACAAGAAGAACATTGGGGAACTGGAGAAAGTACAGTGAAGAGCAACTAAACTGATAAGAGGCATGGAGGAGCTCAGCTATGAGGAAAGATTAGAGGAACTGAATTTATTCTATCTTGAGAAGAGGAGATTAAGGGGGGATATGATGAACATGTATAAAATACATCAGTGGTTCATATAGTGAACTCGGTGTAGAGCTATTCACCCTGAGGTCATAACAGAGGACAACGGGTACACTTTATGTCTGGAGAAAAAGAGATTTAATCTCGAAATACAGAAAGGTTTCTTCATAGTAAAAGCTGTGAAAATGTGGAATAGACTCCCTCAAGAGTTGGTTCTGGCCAGCTCAGTGGATTTCGTTAATTGCCTCCCATCCACCGCATAAGGAAATGATGAGCGGGCGGTGGTTCTCTCATTCTGGGAGGACGTCATATGACATCCTCCAACTCTAACTGTGTATGCGCGCCCCTGGGGGGTATGCGATGATCGGTGGTGCTCTGTGTCCCTGGGACACAGCGGATCGCTGATCAGAGGAAAGAGCCGATAACGTTGGCTCTGTCATGCGATCAGATGTGTCCAATCACAGCTACTCGCATGTAAACAAGGAAATGCCGCTTATCGGCATCCCTCGCCTCACACTAACAGCGCATGAGGAGAGGAGAGCTGGCAAGCGGCGTTCCTCAGGGGGGGACATGTACACTGATCATCAGTGTGCTGATGATCAGTGTGGCCCCATCAATGCCACATATCAGTGCCCATTTGAGCTGCCTTTCAGTGCCAACTATCAGTGCCAGTCAGTGCCACCTATCAGTGCCAGTCAGTGCCACCTATCAGTGCTGCCTATCATTGCCCATCAGTGCCTCCAATCCATGCCCGTCAGTGCCGCCTAACAGTTCCAGTCAGTGCCATCTATCAGTGCCAGTCAGTGATACCTATCAGTGCCGCCTATCAGTGCCATATATGAGTGCTGCCTTTCAGTGCCCATCAGTCATGCCTGTCAATGCCCATCAGTGCCACCTACCAGTACCTTCTCATCAGTGCCCATCAGTGCCGCCTATCATTGCCCATCACTGCAGCCTCATTAGTGCACATCAGTGAAGGACAAAAATTACTTATTTACAAAATTTTTATAACAGAAACTAAGAAAAAACTTTTTTTTTAAAAAAAATTTGTCTTTTTTAGTTTGTTTAGCAAAAAATATAAAATGCAGTGGTGAATAAATAACACCAAAAGAAAGCTCTCTCGTTCTCAAAAAAGTGATAAAAATTTCTTATGAGTGCAGTATTGCATGACTGTGCAATTGTCATTCAAAGTGCAACAGCGCTGAAAGCTGAAAGTTGGCCTGGGCAGGAAGGGGGTGAAAGTGCCTGGTGGGCAAGTGGTCAAAAAAGGCCTGGATTATTTCCTATATACACAGAATATAACTGGATACTAACATTTATAGGTAAAGTTGATCCAGAGAATATCCGATTGCCTCTCGGGGGGATCAGGAAGGAATGTTTTCCCCTGCAGAAACAAATTGGATCATGCTTTGCTGAGTTTGTTTGCCTTCCTCTGGATCAACTGTGGGTATACGATTTAACTTTATTTATTTTATTATTTATTTAAGGTTGAAGTAGACTTTGTCTTTTTTTAGCCAGACTAACTATGTAACTATATGAGGCCGAGCACTGTTGTGCACCAGGAGGAACCCAGGACCCACTGCGTCAGTGTTGGGTCTGATAATAGATCTAAGGATTTCCTCCCGATACCTAAAGGGCAGTCAGGGTGCCATTGTCTAGCCTGTAGAAGTCTGTGCATCCTTCCATGGATATGCCTCCCAAGACCATCACTGACCCACCACCAAATCGGTCATGCTGAATGACATTACAGGCAGCATAACATTCTCTACGGCTTCTCCAGACCCTTTCACGTCTGTCACATGTGCTCAGGGTGAACCTAGCAGAGAACGGTAAGGCTTTGAAACTAATCTACCATGTTTCCCCAAAAATAAGACACTGTTTTGTATTTGTTTTCGTTAAAAAAAAACACACTAGATCTTATTTTTGGGGTAGGTCTTATTTCTTTTCATGTACAGGTGTGGACAGGGGGGTGCAGAGGTGTGCTGCAGGCAGTTGTGTGTAAGCCGTGTACCGGGGTGGGCTCCCCAGGATACAGTGAAGTCATGAACGAGGAAAGCAACCCCAACACCAGCTTTTGTCACAACAGAATTTTACTTAGATGTGGCAAATAAACAAAACCACAATTGCCGGAATATACAATAAATTTAAATATTTAAAAGCAATCATATTCCCCCTGATGAAGTCACGTGACCCTGTGACGCAACGCGTAGGGGAGGGGCTCTGACGTCACGACGTTGCATTGGAGAGGATCGGCGATTCCAGCAGAGGCAGACAGAGAGGCAGAGAGCATTATCAGCTCCTATATATCTGTAACAGATAAGTGCCATAATCTGCTATATCACCGCTTCTGGCAGCAATAAACTACTTTCATACAAAAGGATAAGACACCATGGTTTTTCTTTTCTTCATTTGATTTGCATCACCAACTCTGAGGAAAGGTGGATAAGAGGAGGAGGTGTCCCCAGGAGGGGAAATAGGAGAGATTCACATATGATCCAAAGATTCATCCATGAGTGGCTATGTATATGGAGTGAGAGGAGATAAAAAGAGGATCTGAGCAGACCTTCACTCTCATTTGGAATACCGTATATAGGAGCATCATCCCACCAGTCCTGGAAGGACAAAAAGTTTATTTGCCTAAATTCATTTGGGCAAATATAAAGGTGAGCGCATATTGAGATCACACGGCACCTGGAAAGTGGGATTAAGGAGTTCACCTGCACATTGCATATTGCACCAATTTATATATAAAAAAGACTTTTTTATTTATTTATGCACTATATGAGTTATACTTGCACTATTTATTGTAATATTATTATTGACCGAGCACATAAGTTAGCACTTTTATTGGTATAATTCCAATATTGATTTATATGTCACATCAACCACTTATTATTAATTATCATTTTTTTTATTTATTTATTTATTTAGATGAGTGACACACTATATGTGATAAAAAACCTGTAATAGGAGCGCGGCACTATAAATATATATTTACTCATTCATTAGAGTATCTTGAAAACATGCCCCCTGGTCCGAATGTATTCTTTGTGGACACCCGAACATCTGTATCAAGTGTTTGCAGACCGCTTCAGTGGCCGACTCTGCCGTCTGGTCTCTGGTGGGTACAGCCACCGCATACTTTGTGAAATGATCTGTCATGACTAGACAACACGAGTGTCCCGAAGTAGAGTACCCAATCTGTACATAATCGATCATAAGGAGCTCTAGGGGTGCTGATGTCCGGATGGCCTGGACAGGAGCCCGCTGTTCAATACTCTTACTTAGCCCACAGGGCCAACACTTAAGGCATGCCTCGGCCACCATGTCTGCCAAATCTGGACAGTACATGAGCCGTTGGAGCCACTTAACCTCCTTAGCGGTTTTCCCGAGTGTAGCTCGGGGTAGAATTTCTATACCAAGAACGGTAACCCCGAGCTACACTCGGGCTTACCATGCAGCGTTCTCTGGGGGTCCCTGCAGCACTTACCTTGTCCTTCGCTCCCACGATGTGTCCCCTGCAGCGTCCCCGTCCATCTCCTCCGGCCGATGCCGGCATCTGACTTCCGTGTTCCGGTCCCCGTGACGTCGGAACGTTCGGGCGGCGGAACCGGCGGGAAATTTGAAATTTTTAAAAAATGACATTTTTGCTGTCATTGCTTGTTCACTGCATTTCACATACATTTTGTCCCCACTGCTTTGTCCTGTGCCCTGCCTGCATTTTGACTGTTCTTTCTGCCTGGAAACTTAGAAAAGTCCATGGCGGCCAAAAAGCGTCCCTTTACATCAAAAGCGGTTTTAGAACAGCGATAGTAAATCAGAACCACTTGCAGAATTGAGTGATAATGATTTGTGGGGAAATTCGTCATCAGACACTGAAAACGATTTTGCGACTTTGCTCAGCGATGTGCAAATTTGCCTCTGTATTTCAAATTTCAGTGTTTTTGGTTTGATTATATTATTGAATTAAATTGATTATTATTATATTATTATTTTTTATGATTATTAATTAAATTATAATTTATGATTTTGTGTTTCAAGTTTTATCATATCCGGAATGTTTAATAGACTCTTGTTCGGACAGATTTCAGTGAGTTATTCCTAAAAATTACAGCCTACAATTAAAAACTACATATTTCCATGCAAAAAAATGGTACCGCTTTCAGCACAAAATTCCTGACATGATCATACCGCCAGGGAGGTTAAACGTTTTATCGCTCCCAAAATGGGCACCCCTCTCATGGGCTTCCCGGGCAGCCTCCGGTCCCAATGACATGGGGATGACAATCTGTCGCCGGTACTGCAACTCTGACTGCATGTATATGGTCCAACACAGGAGGCCCTGGGTAACAGTTAGCTTATCCCACTGCCTCAACAACTTTTGGTCCTCAGCAGTCAGATGAGCCTGCTCTTCTGACCGAGGCCAAATCTTGTTCCGGACCCATTCTTTCACTTTCCACAGGTCCGGGCAGCTATCCTGGACCCTCTCCCAATCAGCCAACGTCTTTCCCAGCACCATTGGCATCCCGAACGCCACCCCACTTGAATGTGCCACGTCCTGGAACATGGGTAGTCGACCAAGGTCAGGAGTTTCAGTGTCCTCTAGCTCCTCATTGGCACTCTGAGTCGACAACCCTACAGGAACTCGGGAGAGTGCGTCAGCGTTGCCGTTCTCCCTACCTGACCGGAACTTGATGTGGTATTGGTACTTAAAGAGGCAAGCCAACCACCTCTGCTCAAGCGAACCAAGTTTGGCATTTTCCAGGTGTGCTAACGGGTTGTTGTCAGTCATCACGGTCACCTCTGCACCGGTCAGGTACTCCGCGAACTTTTCGGTCATGGCCCACACCAGTAGTTCCAATTTAAAGGAGCTATAGTTGTCAGGGTTGCGCTCTGACTCCCTCAGAGCCCGGCTGCCATAGGCAATGACTCTCTCACGTCCATCTTAACACAGCCCCCAGACCATGTAGACTTCCGTCAGTGTACAACAGGAATGGGGGTGTCGAACCGCGCATAAGCCAGAATCGGGGCACTAATCAGCGCCCCCTTCACTGCTTCAAAGGCCCCTTGTTGCCGGGTCCCCACTCGATGGGACGATTCTTCGGGCTCCCTGCAGTGCTCCTTAATAACTAGTTTAATGGGCCCACCAAACGAGCAAACTTGGGTATAAACCTCCTGTATTAGCCGGCCAGTCCAATAAACGCCCGCGCCTCTCGTAGTGTACTCGGCTGGGGGCCACTTCTGGACAGCCTCCACCTTGTAGGGGGTTGGCTTTACCCCCTCCTGGGTGACCAAATGTCCCAAATACTCTATCTGTTGTTGAAACAGTTGGCACTTCTTGGGCTTGATTTTAAACCCATGGTCTCGCAGCCGTCCTAGGACCTGTCGCAGTTTCTGGAGGTGATCCTCAAAAGAGGCCCCAAAAACTGCTACGTCATCCAGGTATATCAATACCGACTCGAAGTTGAGATCTCCCAGACAGTGCTCCATCAACTGCTGGAATGTTCCCGGAGCATTGGACAGGCCAAATGGCATCCTGTTGAACTCGTAGAGACCCATCGGTAGGATGAAGGCCGTCTTCGCTTTGTCCTTCTTGGCCATCAGTACCTGCCAATACCCACTGGCCAGGTCAAGAGTTGAGAAGAAATTCGCATGACTCAGGGCAGACAACGACTCCTCAATCCGCAGAAGGGGGTAGGCATCCCGAATGGTCTGGGCATTCAGCTTCCGATAATCCACGCAGAAACAGAGACTCCCATCTTTCTTCTGCACCAAGACCACTGGAGCAGCCCAAGGACTTTGACTCTCCTGGATCACCTGGTTTTCCAACATGCTGGCCATCATATCCTTCACCTCCTGGTACATTTTAGGCGGGATTTGCCGGTAATGTTCCCTGATCGGTGCAGCATTGCCAGTGGGGATTTCGTGTTCCATGGTGGAGGCACACCCGAAGTCCTCATCATGTCTCGAGAAGGCCTCCTGAAACTCCCAAAGGGTTTCTTCCAGCAACTTCTGTTGTCCTGGAGTCAGGATCTTGCAGTCCACCCCCATCCGGGCCATGATCACTCGACCGTTCCACTCCGCTGTCGGGGGTCTCCCTTTGATGGACGCTACAGCATAGGTCCAGGCTGATCTCCTATCTGCCCATAGCATGAAGCTCCTCCGTCGAGGAATATCCCCTTCGGACACATATACTTCGGCCAGCAAGGTATTCCCAGGGACAGTTAACTCACAGTCTTCAACGTTTAGGCAGCGTACAGGCACACATCCATCCTTCACAATAGCGAGGGCCCAGGCTACCAGTGGATGAGTCTGCGTTTCTTCTTGGTAAGCGGGCTCGATCAGGACCTCCAGTCCATTCAGTCGCCGTCCAGCCCCAACTGGCAGCATCAATATTCGCTCATGTCGATGTGGGATCTTCACCAGGGTCCTCCGCGGCACCCTCATGTGTCCAATGGGCCGACCGGACATGTCGTCTTTCGCAGACTACAGCTCCTCACCATCTGCTGTAGAACTTCTGGGTTGGCCGGTGTGTGGTGGCCCATTGCCAATACCTCGGCCCTTCTTTGGCATAGAGTTGGTGGTCTAGGTCCCTCAGCACGTTCATACCTAATGTCATGTCCATCCCTCTCCTGGACGAATGATCCACCAGCACGACCCCCTTCTTGACGACGTCTTGCCCACACAGCCGAACCCGCATCCAGACTATTCCTCGAATGTCCATCTTTCTGTTATTGGCAGCCGTCAGCTTGATGACACTCCCGTCTTCCGGCTCCATCATATGTCCAAAGTGTCTTTAGAAGAACTCCAGAGGCATAAGGGTGCATTCCGACCCTGTATCAACCAGGCAGCGTACCTTCTGGCCTTCCAACTCAGCTTCCATAACAAGGCTGCTGGCATACAGGTCGTGTTCCTCATGCTTAGGGTTTAGCTTCTGGTGACCTCTTCTATGCACTCTTCCTCTCTCTCCACAGCGGCTAAGTAGATGCTGTAGAATGTCATGTTGGGAAGAGATTTTACTACTGTTATACCTTGATTTCACACGCTGCATTTGGGTAGAAACGTCCTTGTACCTGCATTTGAATTCTGAAAACAGCCCAAAAGTAACATATAGTCCCTAACCTCCCCATGCTTACACGGCTGTAGACTGTCATGGGCCAGTCCGTCATCAAAATCCTCCTCCAAACATAGCAATTTGTCCTGTAAGAACTTGTTAGAGAGCCCCACTATGAACTGGTCTCGTAGTAGCCGGTCCACCTCCCGGAAAGCTCCCATGGCGTCTGGATCTCGCCTCTGTATTTCATTTAGCGTCTCCTGTAGGGCATTGGAGTACTGCATCAGGTTCTCGCCCTCTCGCTGTGGTCGGTTGAAGAAGTGGCTCCGCAGCTGCACTACTTTAGCACGCCCCCCTTGGGCTCTCTCCAGCAGGGAGAATATTTTCTCTAGGGGGTCTCTCTCTCAGCTTTACCATTACTGTCCGTCTGACGACACCCTCTAGAGCCCCAATGCAACCTCTGCCCTCAGCTCGGACGTCAGGCTACACATCCTAACTGCACTTCGCACTCTTTCAGTCCAGTCCTGCAACGTCATATTTTTACTGCCAAATTTTGGCAGGTGGCTCAACAGCGCCCCCACGGGAATGTACCACAGGGCGGGGGAAAGCTGTATCAGCGGTGTTGGGACAACTTGGTCCTGCACCTGCGCACCCTGCTGGGTCCTGGACCGGTGCCATTGGCACCGGGGGACGATCTCCAGCCGCATTCCCGTCCATAATCTTCCCCTCTTTGAACAGGATTAGCATCTGGAACACCATCAGCTTCACTCAATGGGATATCTGATTACGGAGGGCAGTCTTCAGAGCTGGATGGCAACGGATTCTCCAATCACTCAGCCTTCCTCTCTCTCTCTCCAGTATGGCTTCTCTTTTCTCTTCCTGTTTTCTCTCCTTGAGAAAACCCCACCCCTTATTGAATATAGAAATAGCTATGCAGTCTGAGGCTGTGTTAGAAACAGTGACATCTTGTGGCCAAACTGCATAACGTCAGTCAGGACGTTCTCTAATTTACTTCACACAGTATTCAAATATTGAGAGCTGTTTCCCATCTTACATGTGCATGAGGGTTTCTATAGAGAGGGCCAGCTGATGAGAGATGTGAGCTGCAGTCAGGTGTTGCAGAGGTGAATTGACAGGTGAGTTTAAGACAGGGTGCAGAGATGAGCCACAGACAGGGTGCAGGGGTGAGTTGCAGACAGCGGATACAGAGGAGAGCTGTGGCTGGGGGGTGCAGACGCAAGCTGTGGCCAGGGGGTGCAGAATTTAGCTGTGGCCACGGGGTGCAGAGGTAGGTTGCAACTCAGCTCACCACTGCACAACCCAGTCACAGCTCACCTATGCACCCTGTCTGCAACTCAACTGTCAATTTACCTCTGCAACACCTGACTGCAGCTCACCTTTGCACATCCCCTCATCCTCCTCCACTTCCCTCTTATGGTTAGTTAGCTTTGCAAAACACAGCTGTCAGCAGCCGTCCCCTCTCTATAGTAATTCCCATTTCTGGTCCTATCTTCCCGCACAGTGCAACAATCACACTCACCGCTCCGCCTCTTCTCCACTGGCTGGCCGGCTTCCATGCATTAGGCTGCAGGACGAAATTCCCCACCCCGCTAAACACACTGCACACTGCACCCACAGATATCGGTTCCTTCCCTGTCCCACAGTGAGTACAGAGGTAGGGAGGTTCTGTGGGAGTGGATGGTGCTGTCACTTACAAGAGGAACTGTCACTTGCAAACACAAAAGCCACACTTCTGTATTCATAAGAGACAGCAGATATTGGTGTGCACAGAGCCAGTGCCAGAGGTGGTGGAACAGCATTCCTCCACGTTTCGGGTGAAAAAAAGCCCTAGGTCTTATTTTCAGGGTAGGTCTTATACTTTAGCAATTCCCAAAAATAGTACTAGGTGTTATTTTCAGGGAAACAGGGTATAATAATATTGTGTGTGGGCTGTGCTTGCTGTAAGGTTGTGTGAAGCTCTCTGTAAAGCAGAGTGCCACAGTACAAGCATAGTTAAAGAACTGTAAACTCGCCAGAAAAAACGGCTGCATATAATACAGCTCAATCAGCACAATACTGTATATTGATCCCAGCTCGCCTCTGCCTTCTCTTCCAGCATGAACAGGACATAGGATCACCTCCAGATGAGTATACAGGAAGCAGCAAGCCAAACCAGCACTGTAAAAGAAAAAACTCAGAAACTACAGAAGCAAGTATAAAGAGGTTATGGTGAAGTATTTATTGTATAAAATGTTGTAGTTTAAAAAGCATAAAATTTTCTGGTTAACTGACATAGAAAGCCCCTGCTCTGCATCCGAGTACAGCGGCATGACGTCAGCATTACAGGCTCTGCACCTACGCATTTTGTCCAATGGGACATCTTCAGAGGACTTCTAGTGTTGGTGAGCCACCATCTTTTTGTAGCCCATGCACACCTCCCATTAGGGAAAATACCTGGAACTATGTTGCTGTTTGAGTGGATGGACACTCTGTATATATCATTTTTGTTTTATATTTTACACATTGATTTTTAATTTTGGCACTGCACACTTTATTTCCATATGACTGGACTGCAAATATAAAAGATTACACTCTATTTCAGAAAGTCAGAATTGGCACAAGAGGTGGAGGGCTATGCACATATGTAGTATGTGAGGAGTGGTCTGAAAGTAAATTTGAGAAATATCAATAGCGAGAATTGTGAAGGTATGGAGTGATTATGGCTTCATAACTGTGCAGCAAATAACAAAATACTTTTGGGAGTATGTTATAGGCCCCTAACAAAGGATGTAGCTACAGTCAGGTCCATAAATATTGGGACATCGACACAATTCTAACATTTTTGGCTCAATACACCACTACAATGGATTTGAAATGAAACAAACAAGACGTGCTTTAACTGCAGACTGTCAGCTTTAATTTGAGGGTATTTACATCCAAATCAGGTGAACGATGTAGGAATTACAACAGTTTGCATATGTGCCTCCCACTTGTTAAGGAACCAAAAGTAATGGGACAAATGGCTTCTCAGCTGTTCCATGGCCAGGCGTGTGTTATTCCCTCATTATCCCAATTACAATGAGCAGATAAAAGGTCCAGAGTTCATTTCAAGTGTGCTATTTGCATTTGGAATCTGTTGCTGTCAACTCTCAAGATGAGATCCAAAGAGCTGTCACTATCAGTGAAGCAAGCCATCATTAGGCTGAAAAAACAAAACAAACCCATCAGAGAGAGAGCAAAAACATTAGGCGTGGCCAAAACAACTGTTTGGAACATTCTTAAAAAAAAGGAACGCACCGGTGAGCTCAGCAACACCAAAAGACCTGGAAGACCACAGAAAACAACTGTGGTGGATGACCGAATAATTCTTTCCCTGGTGAAGAAAACACCCTTCACAACAGTTGGCCAGATCAAGAACATTCTCCAGGAGGTAGGTGTATGTGGGTCAAAGTCAACAATCAAGAGAAGACTTCACCAGAGTGAATACAGAGGGTTCACCACAAGATGTAAACCATTGGTGAGCCTCAAAAACAGGAAGGCCAGATTAGAGTTTGCCAAACCACATCTAAAAAAGCCTTCACAGTTCTGGAACAACATCCTATGGACAGATGAGACCAAGATCAACTTGTACCAGAGTGATGGGAAGAGAAGAGTATGGAGAAGGAAAGGAACTGCTCATGATCCTAAGCATATGGTGGTGGTAGTGTCATGGTGGCGTGGGCATGTATGGCTGCAAATGGAACTGGCTCTCTTGTATTTATTGATGATGTGACTGCTGACAAAAGCAGCAGGATGAATTCTGAAGTGTTTCAGGCAATATTATCTGCTCATATTCAGCCAAATGCTTCAGAACTCGTTGGACGCCGCTTCACAGTGCAGATGGACAATGACCCAAAGCATACTGCAAAAGCAACCAAAGAGTTTTTTAAGGGAAAGAAGTGGAATGTTATGCAATGGCCAAGTCAATCACCTGACCTGAATCCGATTGAGCATGCATTTCACTTGCTGAAGACAAAACTGAAGGGAAAATGCCCCAAGAACAAACAGGAACTGAAGACAGTTGCAGTAGAGGCCTGGCAGAGCATCACCAGGGATGAAACCCAGCCTCTGGTGATGTCTATGCATTCCAGACTTCAGGCTGTAATTGACTGCAAAGGATTTGCAACCAAGTATTAATAAGTGAAAGTTTGATTTATGATTATTATTCTGTCCCATTACTTTTGGTCCCTTATGAAGTGGGAGGCACATATGCAAACTGTAATTCCTACACCGTTCACCTGATTTGGATGTAAATACCCTCAAATTAAAGCTGACAGTCTGTAGTTAAAGAACATCTTGTTCATTTCATTTCAAATCCATTGTGGTGGTGTATAGAGCCAAAAATGTTAGAATTGTGTCGATGTCCCAATATTCATGGACCTGACTGTAGATTCTGGCGTAAAAAACCCCCACATAAAATAAGTAAAAAAACAGAAATAAAAACAACAAAATCAGAATGCGCTTATATGCACGGAGCGGTGAGGACGTCAGTGTGACGAAACGCGTAGGGAGGAGCCTATTGGATGACGTCAGGACGTTCCCGGCAACTGTCGGCGAGGTGTCCGCAGTGAACGGAGTTCGTTCGTTCGTTACATGCTTTTGTGCATCTCTATCGCTTGTTATACCAGTGTCAGGTGGACACTTGCTTTGTGAGTAATATGAATTTTAAATAAACATACATAGTTTTTACGTACTGCACCATCATGCCTTTTCTTTATTTTGGAGTGATACTATCATGTGTTTGGAGGATGACCGCTGTATAAAAAGTCCTGGCCATATCGTAAAGTGGTTGCGGAGTATTGCTCCTGGTGCCTGGATTTCTAATTATAGGAGGGTGTTTCCTTGGATTTTCTCATCGCTCCCAGAGCAAATACGCTTGTGCTGATTTATAATTTGATCAGCATCTAGCTCTGGTGAGTTTATTCCATTCATCTGGTGGTGGATTGAGCACGGTGGATTTATTTGATTTAAGAAGAAATAATTTGGGATTTTGGACTTTTGTATATGAACAATTTATGTAGAGATTCACTGGGGTTTCTTTTTTACAATATATATTTATAATCTTTGCACAGTTTTGCACGATATATGATATAAGCGCATTCTGATTTTGTTGTTTTTATTTTTTCACCAATATTTTTGGGTTAGAAGTTTGCAGCTTTTTATAGAATTATTTTGATGATTGGCGCTTTCTGTTTATTTATTTTAAGTAAAAAAACAGGCCTTTAAAAGCACAAAGTAGGAGGCACACCCTTGGAATGCCACATTTACAAGGAATGAAACCAGAAATGCAAGGGAGCAATCAGGGCGGCTAAAGTAAAATACAAGAAACAAATAAATATACCATGTAAAACAAATCCCAGAAATTTTAAGTATATTATTAGTAAAAGCTTATTAACTGCTTGGCAACCACGCTATAGCCGAAAGACAGCTACAGCATGGTTGTCCAGTTCTAGGAGGGCGTCCAAGGACGTCCTCCTAGAATGAGCCTCCTGCACGCACCCAACGGCTCGCAACCAGCACTGTCAGTGACTACTGTGTTATATGGACACAGCTGATCACATGACAAGGTAAAAGGTCAATCACAGCAGCCTTTTACCATGTGATCATTTGTGTCCAAAGACACACCAGATCACAAAGTAAATACAGTTGCCGGTTATTGGAAGCACTTTCCTCACGCTGTGACAGCATGAGGAAAGTACTGCTGATAACTGGCAAATGTGACAGATGAGATCTGCACTGATAATCTGGGCACTGATTATCAGTGCCCAGCAGTGCCACCCATGAGTGCCCAGCAGTGCCATCCATTAGTGCCCAGCAGTGCTGCCCGTCAGTGCCCAGCCGTGCCACCCAGCAGTACAGTGGCATCATTAGTGCCTCCTTATCAATGCCCACCAGTGCCACCTATCAGTGCTGCCTCATCAGTGCCACCTCATTAGTGCTCATCATTGCTGCCTATCAGTGTCCATCAGTGCTGCGTATCAGTGCAGCCTCATCAATGCACATCAGTGAAGAAGAAAAATTACCTGTATGCAAAATTTTTTATATTAGAAACAAAGAAAAACTTTTTTTTTTTCAAAATGGTTACTCTTTTTTTTTTTTTAGTGCAAAAAATAAAAATCCCAGTGATAATTAAATACCACCAAAAGAAAGCTCTATTTGTGTGAAACAAAATGATAAAAATTTCATATGGGTACAGTATTGCATGTCCGCGCAATTATCACAGCACTGAAAGTTGAAAATTGGCCTGGGCAGGAAGGGGTAAAAGTGCCCGGTAGGCAAGTGGTTAAGCAACAGATAAGATCCATAATGGCAGATGTATTAATTTTTTTATTGATTAAAAAGATGGGTTTGAAAGTCTTGATTCTAATATTGACAACTTCAGCTCCAGACTTTTTGACCCCCTTCATGACCAGACCATTTTTGCTATTTAGCACTGCACTACTTTAATAGGTGATTGCGCAGTCATGCAACACTGTACTCAAACTAAATTTGTATTATTCTTTTTCACACAAAGAGAGCTTTCTTTTTTAGTGGGATCTGATCACCACTGGATTTTTTATTGTATATTATATAAACAGTCAGGCTGGGTAACAATGGCTAGAAGATGCCAGCCAGAAAATTAGGCAGGTTCTATTTGACTTGAAGCTTCTAGTGCACAATGTGAGAAGTTCACAGTATGACATGAAATCCGAGTAAACAACAATTCAGTAGAGCAGAGGAGCCTGTACAACTATGAAAAAGTAAAGTAAGGCTGGTATTCAGCTTTAAACCTTTCATAGGCAGAACTGTTTTTTTGCATACATGTTTAGAATATCCTTTTAGGGGGTGTGGCCGGCTGAGGATCGGGAGGCCACTTGAGCTGTGTGCTCCAGAAACTTTTACGTGCCATAGCAATGTAGGACAGAGGAGAGTGTCTCTCTAACCCAAAAAAGCTGTCTAATACTCCCAGGAACTGACCTGAATACATGGAGAAATAAAAAATCAAAGAGGGGCCCCGCAAACAGAGTTCTTCACTCCGGCAGGTGGCCCCTCCCCCAAGATGGCGCCGGCCCCATTGTCTCTCCCCCCACGCAGCAGCAGGCAGCAGCAGAGGAGAGCCCTCGCTCCAGCTCCCAGCAGACAAGCCATGCACACACAGAGGGGACTACATCTCCCAGCAACCCTCAAAAAACAAAGCAGCGCTGTTCTTCAGACCACCAAACTCAAGGTGAGCAATCTACTGTTTCTAATTCTCATATTGCTGCAAAAGAGTTTATTGAACATCTAAAAGATTATCCTGCTGAAACTCTGCCTTTCACCGCGTCAGTTATGAAGGATATGCTTGTTACCCTTAAAAGCTCATTACATAAAGATATGCTGAGTTTTGTGTCTCAAGTAAACGCAGAGGCTGAGAGTCTAGGGGAGCACGTCAGTCACGTGGAAACTAAAATGGGCAAGTTTGCGTCTGCCCACAACGAGTTAGTGGATGTTCACAATGATGCGGAAGAGGAA
>CATNWA010002239.1:0-24684 GCA_951230385.1 Staurois parvus
GGCAAAAACAGCAACTCTAAAAAGTCCGAGGGAAGCCACGTGACCCGGAAGCGTAACGCGTAGGGGAGGGGCTCTGATCTCACGACGCTTAAAGGCAACTACACAGCAAGTATATTGGAGTGTGGTAAACACATTGAGGATCCTGTATTTTTGTATAAAAAGCAATTTTAATTAAAATTTCATGTTAGTGCACTATATTTGTTTAATAAATATTTTAAAAAGAAGATAAGGCACTATATTATATTTTTAAATTACATGGTACTTATGCTTATGGAGAGAAAAATCTGAAGGGAGTGAAGAGACCCCTTAGTGGGAAGAGGGATAGCTTCATCCATCCATCCGCCTCCAGGAAATAGGTCTCTAGGAAGTAGCGAGACCCCCTGCTGGGAAAAGGGAAACACTCCATTCATCCATCCGGGAAACAGGGATACATTCATCTGCTCATCTCTGAGTCCCAATAATATATATATATATATATATATATATATATATATATATTATATATATAAAATTTAATTCATATATTTATATATATATATAATTTTTTTTTCATTTATTATTATTATTATACAGGATTTATATGACGCCAACAGTTTGCTCAGCACTTTACAATATAACGGGAGACAATACAGCAACAATACAGTTCAATATAAGTGGGATAGGAGGGCCCTGCTCCTTGGAGCTTACAATCTAGGAGGGAGGGGCTAGTGGTACAAAAGGTAATAACTGTGGGAGATGGACTGGTAGGAAGAGTAGAAGATTCCATTATTAGCTGAGGGCAGGATAGGCTTCCCTGAAGAGATTTGTTTTCAGAGATCGCCTAAAAGTGAGCAGAGTAGGCGATAGTCTGTTAAATTGGGGTAGAGAGTTCCAGAGGATGGGGGAAGCTCTGGAAAAGTCCTGGAGACGAGCATGGGAGGAGGAGACAAGGGAGCTAGAGAGCAGGAGGTCTTGCGAGGAGCGGAGAGTACGGTTTGGGTGATATTTAGAGACATTTATATATTTATTTATGTATAGATATTTATGTATATTTATATATTTCACATCTTAATTGTTAGTGAAGCATGTTTTTATGACCTGCTAATTTCATGTGAAAATAAAAGTGTGTTTTTGTTGATGTTTTTTTTTTTCTTTTTTGAGCTTTGTTTTGGCACAATAAAATCCCCATTTCCCATGGCCCCTCTTTGAGGCATACAGGGAATGATCTATTCTTCACTTGACATTATAGGTGATAGTGCCATGTGATTAATATGACAAGGACCCCCACCTATTATGTAATTCATATGTGTACGTTTTATGTCGAACTGTTTTTTTTTTTTTCCCACAGTCCAGAAATGACAGTTTGATTTGTATCATATTCAGTTTTTGCACATCCTAATGTATGATTTGCTTACACATATTGTCCATGTTCTATTATTTTGTGACATGTGGAAATGTTGTTCTATTATTGTTAAAACTCAAAACTAAATAAAAAATGTAAAAAAAAAGATACATTACCATAGCAAGATATTCCACATAGATTTTTGCGCCCATAGGTGTAGCCATCATTACACCACCAGTAACTATTGACCTGGAAGATGCCATATTCAGAGGGGCTTCTGTTCAAGGTGTGGTCATAGTAACTGGCATAATGAACCAAACACATATCTGAAAAAAAAAAGCAAAAATATATTTTACTTATGCATCTTTGCAGGGTCCGGGGAGACTGGATATAGTGAATGCTGGGTCCAGGGAGACCGGATATAGTGAATGCATGGTCCGGGGAGACCGGATATAGTGAATGCGGGGTCTGGGGAGAACGGATATAGTGAATGCAGGGTCCGGGGAGACCAGATATAGTGAATGCAGGGTCCGGGGAGAACGGATCTAGTGACTTTAGGGTCCGGGGAGACCGGATATAGTGAATGCAGGGTCTGGGGAGACCATATATAGTGAATGCAGGGTCCGGGAGAGACCGGATATAGTGAATGCAGGGTCTGGGGAGACCAGATATAGTGAATGCAGTGTCCGGGGAGACCGGATATAGTGAATGCAGAGTCTGGGGAGACCGGATATAGTGAAGGCCGGGTCCGGGGAGACCAGATATAGTGAATGCGGGGTCCGGGGAGACCAGATATAGTGAATGCAGGGTCCGGGGAGACCAGATATAGTGAATGCAGGGTCCTGGGAGACCAGATATAGTGAATGCAGGGTCTGGGGAGGCCAGATATAGTGAACGCAGGGTCCTGGGAGACCAGATATAGTGAATGCAGGGTCCAGGGAGACCAGATATAGTGAATGTAGGGTCCTGGGTTTAGTAACACTTTAAATATTCAGTCTTCTGCTTTCCCTGAATAATCCCACACCTGGGACAGGCATTTGTCAAGTGGGGTTAATACGAGTTGCTGGACCTGGGACAGGCACTCGTGAAGTGGTAATGCGGGGGTTAATACGAGTTGCTGGACCTGGGACAGATACTCGTCAAATGTGCCGACTATGCCCCCCCCCCCTTTCCATCCCCCTCCTTTCTGCTTCCACCCCCTCCATTCATAGAAGCCGTACTATAGCTTCCAATAATTAAACGATTTTTATGAATAAAGGAATGGGGTATGAATGACAGGTGTGCCCCCTCAATTCATAGAGCACCTTTCATTGTGGGAAGTGATAGTACAGCTTCTATTAATGGAATGGGGGGGGTGGGGGCAGAATGGGTGAGATAACAGGCCCAGCGGCTTGTATTAATCCAATCACTAAACGATTACTGCTGTGAACCTGTCACTATACAAAAAAATTCTACTAAATCATACCTGTAAAAAAATGACAGGACCTTTCCTACCGCCTGTGTTGATGAACTCCTTTTTATTGCCAAGGAATCTTCTTGCATTAAAACTGACACTTCCAGAAGTGTCAATCTCCATGGTCCCCTGTAGCTCTCACTAGTCCCTGTTGCTGGAACCAGTTAGAGACATGGAGAAGTCTCTAGAACTCAGTGGGCAGGGGTGAGGAGAAGATGGTCTGCACACTTTAGAGATCCTGGCCAATCCCCAGGCAGGATGCTTGGCATGGGGTCAGGACAGCAATTAAGAGTGAGTGAGCCTGCTCAGAGGCAGGAGAGTTCGGCTGGAAGATTTGAGAAAGGCTGAGAGGCAGGAGCCTGGGAAGAGGCTCAGTGGGAAGGGGCCAGGGGCAGACTGACAACTCATGGGACCTCCGGGCAAATAGGGGATCATGGGACCCCTGTGTCCTTGCCCAAACTCAAAAAAGCCTATGAAAAAGGTACCAGGGGCTTCTCATGGGGCCCCCTACTGACCCTGAGCCCTCAGGCAGTGCCCGAGTTTCCAAATGGTCAGTCTGCCCCTGTTAGTGCCTCCCAGAGCTGTAACATACTGCAGCTTACAAGTCCTTAGATATGGTAGCCAGGGCCTTCTATAAAGCAGGGCAGAGTGGCAGGGGCCATTTTTGTGGGGCACAAATCAGCTGCCCCATATTTCCCAATTGTCCCTCTTTACATACCTTTGTCCCTTGAAGTCTTCCTCCTGTGCTGTGTCACAATATCTCAATGTGAAGTGCTGTCACTTATACTGCCCAGCTCTGCCCTATTGCAGTGTACAGATGACCAGGGGCGGACTGACCATTTGGAAACTCGAGCTGTGCCCGGGTCAGTAGGGGGCCCCATGAGATGCCCCTGGTACCTTTTTCATAGGCTTTTTTGAGTTTGGGCAAGGACACAGGGGCCCCATGATCCCCTATTGCCCGGGGGCCCCATGAGTTGTCAGTCCGCCCCTGCAGATGACCCAGATCATGTCAGCATTCACATGTAAATATCTTGCTTTGATATATTCTATAGACTTCAATGTAGACACTGCAGAAAAGCATGTAGTGCATTTTTGATGTGTTTTCTGATGTTTTTTATGCGTTTTGCATTTTAATTCTACCCAGCAACAAGTTGGGAAAAAAAAATGAAAATCACGTCAATAATGCATGTGCAAAAACTCAAAACGCACTGCAGAAACGGATCAAATGCAAACTGCATAGGTATAAACCTAGCCTTAGGGACCAATTCTTCCATGTTCTGCATTCTTCACATTCATATAAAGCTTTATAATAGAGGCTCTCAAAGAGAAATGAGTATCATCGCAGAGTAGAAAAAGCTTGTTAATACGACAAAAAAAAGAATACTTACAATCTCCGAGAGTGTAATCCTTAATGCCGATAACACCGCCACGTTTTATGGCTTCCATCACGGTACATTTGTGCAATGCCCAGGTACCAGCGGCAAGGGCGACCACAACGAACAGACTGAAAATCTTCATCCTGCAAACACTTCGAGGAGCACCGGCGCTTTCCCTATTTATAGTGAAAAAAAATTGGTGACACAATGCATACTCCAAGTAAACAAGACACGGGGATGTCATCATGTTCACTATTTTGGGTCTTTAACTGGAATATAAAGCGATTTTGGAAATAATTCCCATTAGTTACATACCTGCCAGAAAATGGAGTCGTGGAATAGACGCATTTGCCGTTAGCAAACAAGCAATACCTTTTCCAAGAAAGTTTTCTGTGTCAATTTATTTTTAGAGGTGAAAGGAAATAACCCGCAGGGATGGACTGACCATTTGGAAACTCGGGCACTGCCCGAGGGCCCGGGGTCAGTAGGGGCCCCATGAGATGCCCCTGGTACCTTTTTCATAGGTTTTTTTTGAGTTTAGGCAAGGACACAGGGGCCCCATGATCCCCTATTGCCCGGGGCCCCATGAGTTGTCAGTCCGCCCCTGATAACCCCCCATATAATGCATAGTATGTCGAATATGAGGATTAACCACTTGCCCCCCAGAGGATTTACCCCACTTCCTGACCAGGCCATTTTTTGTGATACGACACTGCGTTCCTTTAACTGACAATTGCGTGGTCATGCAACGCTGCACCCAAATTAAATGTATGTCATTTTCCCCACAAATAGAGCTTTCTTTCATTGGTATTGGATCGCCTCTGCGTTTTTTATTTCTTGCGCTATAAACAAAAAAAGACCACCAATTTAAAATTTTTTTTTTAATTTCTGCTATAAAACATATCAAGTAAAACAATTTTAACCTCTTCCCATCTGGCCCATGTCGCTAAAATGACCCGATGAGAGCACTGCCGATGCAGGTGGACGTTTCTAAATGTCCAGTGAAAAACAAGATGGCAGTTGGCTAGTGCAGACCTGCCTGAAAGGTGGTTTCTATTAAATCCTATGCGGAGTATAGGATTTACTACATTGGTGAATGCAATATTGAATTTATTAGATCTCATGGATCGTATAAAAGCTAGACATGTCCCCCCCGCATCCATTGCCTGTGCGCGCTCCCTGGGAGCACGCAGCACTGCGATCAGTGCCCGCTGTGTCCTCTGGACACCGATCGCTGTACGGGACCTCTATGTAATGTTCTGATTCATGTGATCACTGATTGGCCAATCAGTGATCACATGAAGAGTAGTAAACAAGATGTCACTTCCTGACATCATTGTTTACTATGTGTGAAATCTGTGAATGATCACAGAGATCACATGGTACAGGGCTATTCACAACAACCTTGACCATGTGAGAAACTGTGACCAATCACAGCTCTCACAACTCTTGTTTACTACGTGTGAAATCTGTGAATGATCACAGAGATCACATGGTACAGGGCTATTCACAACAACCTTGACCATGTGAGAAGCTGTGACCAATCACAGCTCTCACAGCTCTTGTTTACTACGTGTGAAATCTGTGAATGATCACAGAGATCACATGGTACAGGGCTATTCACAACAACCTTGACCATGTGAGAAGCTGTGACCAATCACAGCTCTCACAGTATTTCTCAATGGCTGCAGGAATGCAACCAGAGAGGAGAGATGATTGCTTTTACAGCCTTTATGGGTGTAAAAGCAATCAGTGTAAAAAAAAATCTTCATCACCCCCCCACAAGTAGTAGTGTCACTATGGTGACACTGTACTGCTAGGGTGACAGTATGTTAAAAAAAAACCCATAAATAATAATATTAAAAAAAATTTTTGGTTTATAAACTAATTTGTGTTTTGTTTTTTTTTTTTCTAAAACGATAGCTGAATACATTTTGGCCAAGATTTATGCAGAAAGATTTATTTATTTGCAAAATTTAATAAGAAAAACACACTTATTTTTTTCAAAATTTTTTAACTTTTTAATTTTTAGAGCAAAAAAAATAAAAAAAATCCCAGTGGTGAATAAATATCACCACCAAAATAAAGTTTTTATCTGTCTAACAAAAAGCTAAAAAATTCATATGGGTACAGTGTTGCATGTACGCACAATTGCCATTCAAAGCGTGATAGCGCTGAAAGCCGAAAATTTACCTGCAACTGCGGTGCGGCTACTCAGAAGGGCTAACCAGTTACCCACTGCACATCCTCTTCACCTGTGTTTGCAATAATAGAACACAGCAGTAAATTCTTCAAATAGGGATTTTAATTACTCGAATACTGTGGTTTGAGAAGTCTCCATTAGTCCTCCAAAGATGATACCTTGAGAGACTTTCTCCAGTAGCAAGCTTGGCCCACCAGATGCGAGTGATGCCTGTGAAAGCATTGCAGCAAATACAATTTCTTGACAAGTACATGAATTTGGCACACGTTGCACCACTTTTAGAGTGCCCTCAAGACACTTTCACAAATTCCCTCTTTGCCAGTCTTCAGGAATTTCAGCAATAATCTTTTAACCACTTTCCCTCCTGCGGATTTACCCCCTTCCTGACCAGGCCATTTTTTGAGTTACGGCGCTGCCTTACTTTAACTGACAATTGCGCAGTCATGCAACTCTGCACCCAAATGACATTTACGTCCTTTTTTTCCCATTAATTGAGCTTTCTTTCATTGGTATTTGATCTCCTGTGTTTTTTTATTTTTTTGTGCTATAAAAAAAAACCGACAATTTTGAGTAAAAAAAACTATATTGTTGACTTTTTGCTATTAAGCATGTCCAGTAAAAAAAAATTTAAAAAATCAAAATTTGGCATAAATTTAGTGCAAAATATATTCTGCGACATAAAAAAACTCAATGCGTGTAAATTAATTGGTTTACGTGAAATTTATAGCATTTACAAATGGCGGTATAGATACTGGAGGTTTTTTTTTTTTTTACTAGTAATGGTGACGATCAGCAGCTTATAGTGGGACTGTGGCGGGCATTCTGACACTGGGGGGAACTGACTTGGTGTCACTGACATCCCCAGTGACACCAATACAGTGATCAGTGCTAATAAAAAGCAGATACTGTACTAATGGCACTGGGCAGGAGGGGGTTAACATTTGGGGCGATCAAAGGGTTAACTGTGTGCTGTTTCACAGTAAGCTGTGTCTGCTTTCAACTGTAAGCACACTGCTTTGTATGGCTCTGCTATACAGAGCCATACAAAGCAGTGTGCTGTAGCTGACAGGGAAGAGAACTGTATTGTTTACATGCAGCTCTCTCCCCCCACCCCACCCCCCCATTGGTAATACTCAGCAATCACTGGGTGCCTGTGAGTAATCACCCGGTGACTGACAGCCGAGGCTGCGAATAGCCGCACGGGTAGGGCGCGCATGGGTAGGGCACTTGCGCAGCTTGCGTGCGCCCCCTACCTGGGAATGAAAAATCACGTATATATATGTGATTTTGCGCACCCCTGCCACCCTGTAGCAGTATTTCTGCCATAGGGCGGAGGGAAGGCAGTAGTTAACAGCATTATGCTTATTACTAAATGACTAAATTAACCCATATGGTAATGTGCACTAGAGGTAAGTGCACTAGAGGGTGCTCTGTATCATACTACAGTCACCCAAACCTATCTGCTTATCTGTTAAATCTGTACTACCCCCCCCCCCCCGGCTCCTTACCTATATAGCTTCTATCTGTCCTTTAGTTCATTTGGTAGGATGAATTGCCCCTCTAGTGACACCAAATTCCACTATCCCCTTATACAGACCCATTTGTCCCTCTTTTTGGTCTGATGTGTACATCTCTATACAAAGATATGTGCTATTTACTCCCAAAAGCATTATGCTGCACTAACCATTTTATCCAACCTCTACATTACTGCAATTGTTATTTTCAAAAACAATATAAACAAATAAAAAATATAAACAAATAAAAACATAAACAAATAAAAAAGCATTTTCTGTATGTGGTTTAGTCAATCATTTTCTGGATACAAAGGCTCTGTGGTTTGTGTAACCGGGACAGTGACAGGGACATGTTCTTTTCCTACATAATGCGTGCAAAAGTTGGCCCTCTTTATCATTTCAGAAAGTTGGGAGATATGTACTTGTATTGCTGAGTTCTCTTCAAAACACATGCTCACAGTGAATCCAGCATTGTCCTGCTGTTCAAATTACATATCTAGGATCACTCACCGCCATCCTGGTTCTTTTTAGCTGGTTGCCTCTTCAGGGTGCAGGTAGTCAGCCACTGCTGATGTGCCAGACTTCGCCCTCCGGGCCACTCTATATGCCCAAACCTGCATCCTCTTGGGGATGTTATAGAGGCTGCAGGACTAAGGAATAGATACATGAATCTGACACATGGAAGAGGACATTATGACCACCCAAATATTATTGATTAGGCTCCCTTTTTTGCTGCCAAAACAGCCCTGACCCATCAAGGCATGGACTCCACTAGAGAAATCATTGCACTGCCTCCACCAGCTTGCCTTCTTCCCATAGTGCATCCTGGTGCCATCTCTTCCCAGGTAAACAATGCATATGCACCCAGCCATCCACATGTGCAAAAAAAAAAAATACACGATTCATCATACCAGGTACCTTCTTCCATTGCTCTATGGTCCAGTTACATAGTTACATAGTTAGTCTGGCTGAAAAAAGACAAAAGTCCATCTAGTTCAACCATAGAAAAAAAAAAAGTTATAATCCTACACCCACAGTTGATCCAGAGGAAGGCAAAAAAACCCAGCAAAGCATGATCCAATTTGCTCCTGCTGGGAAAAAAATTCCTTCCTGATCCCCCAGAGAGGCAATCGGATATTCCCTGGATCAACTTTACCTTTAAATGTTAGTATCCAGTTATATTCTGTGTATCTAGGAAAGAATCCAGGACTTTTTTGAAGCAATCCACTGAGCTGGCCAGAACCAACTCTTGAGGGAGTCTATTCCACATTTTCACAGCTCTCACTGTGAAGAAACCTTTCCGTGTTTGGAGATTACATTTCTTTTCCTCCAGATGTAAAGAGTGCCCCCTTGTCCTCTGTGATGACCTCAGGGTGAATAACTCTACACACCGAGTTCACTATATGAACCACTGATGTATTTATACGTGGCGATCATATCCCCCCTTATGTATTATACATGGAGGTCATATCCCCCCTTATATATTATACATGGAGATCATATCCCCCCTTATGTATTATACATGGAGATCATATCCCCCCTTATGTATTATATGTGGAGATCATATCCCCCTTATGTATTATACATGGTGATCATACCCCCCTTATGTATTATACATGGTGATCATATCCCCCTTATGTATTATACATGGAGATCATATCCCCCCTTATGTATTATACATGGAGATCATATCCCCCCTTATGTATTATACATGGAGATCATATCCCCCCCTTATGTATTATACATGGTGATCATATCCCCCCTTATGTATTATACATGGAGATCATATCCCCCTTATGTATTATACATGGAGATCATATCCCCCCTTATGTATTATACATGGAGATCATATCCCCCCTTATGTATTATACATGGAGATCATATCCCCCTTATGTATTATACATGGAGATCATACCCCCCTTTATGTATTATACATGGAGATCATATCCCCCCTTATGTATTATACATGGAGATCATACCCCCCCTTTATGTATTATACATGGAGATCATATACCAACACACCACATCCCCCCCCTTATGTATTATACATGGAGATCATATCCCCCCCTTATGTATTTATTATTATACATGGAGATCATACCCCCCCTTTATGTATTATACATGGAGATCATTTCCCCCCCTAATACCCTCTTCTCAAGAGAGAATAAATCCAGTTCCTCTAATCTTTCCTCATAGCTGATCTCCTCCATGCCTCATATCAGTTTAGTTGCCCTTCTCTGTACTTTCTCAAGTTCCCCAATTTTCTTTTGTGAATTGGTGCCCAAAAACTGAACTGCATATTCCAGATGAGGTACTACTGATGTTCTATCAGTTCTGATGCTCATGTGCCCATTGTAGGTGCTTTTCGCTGTGGACACAGGCCAGCATGGGCACCCTGACTCTTCCGTGGCTATGCAGTCTCATACACAACAAATTGCAATGCTCTGTGTGATCTTTCTATCAGAACTAAGATTAACGTTATCAGCAATTTGAACTACAGTAGCTCTTTTTTCTGGGCCAGCCTTCGCTCTACATGAACATCAGAGAATCTTGGCCGACCATGACCATGACCATGTTTCTTGTTCACCTGTTTCCTTCCTTGGATCACTTTCGGTAAGTCCTGACACACTGCAGACCAGAATAACCCAGAAGAGCTACAGTTTAGGCATTTTTGGCATCTAGCCATTACAATTGGGTCTTTGTCAGATCTTTTATGGCTGATCAGTGTATGGTCATGGCTATATTTGGACAATAACGTCAACCAGCATCCCTGCCGCCGGCATCATAGCAACCTACTTGACCCTGAGCAGAGACTGTCACTTTAATGACAGCTTCCCAGCACATATGATCAACTCAAGAGTTGGTGTTAATTACCACGGTGGCAAAAATGCACAAAAAAAGGGAATGTGCATTCCTGCCATGTGAAGCGTAAAATGGGCCTAAAAGTGTCAGTTAATAAGAAGTACCTTAACCTGGTGCATGTGCCAGTACTGGTACAGAATCTGCACAGATTTCATGAATTAGGGGCAGACCAGGCAAAGGGGCCATACCACCAGAAAAGTGTCCCTATTGCTTTACACATCAACCCTCCCCCATAAATGTTCTACTCACTCAGAACCTAGGAGTTTTTCATACAATCAGCACATCCAAAAGCAAACAGAATTTTTGTTGTAGTCATTTTATTTTTGCTTTCCAATGTGAATTACAGCTATAAGATGATCAGCCTTCTACATAAAAATAATTGCAGAAAGCAAAATGTAAAAGTGCAATACCTAGAGCATCCTATCAGAATTCATTTTATACTGAGCATACAAAGTGCATTGTGATTGGTTGCTATGGTTTAACATATAACCAGTAGTAACAATAAATAAGTTTTGTATAAATAAGAGTTAAAATACATCAAGCTAAATGTTGTGCTGCATCTGCCTAGGAGAACATCATATGGAATCGTCAATAGACCAGACCGGGGGCACCATTCCAAAGTGAACAGATGCCAGGTCCTTTTACCATATAAACAAAACAAATAATTGTTGTAGGAAACATGAGTCAGCAAATGAGAACTGTCTGGAGTACAAAATCCATTCCGGTTGTCAGTGATATGCATTGCACAACATTACGAAAAGTACACATCGATCAAAATACATATTGGGCCCTGAAATGCATACAAGGACCAACGATTTACCTGCCCAAGGATGCCATCATTCAACCACAGATGCCAGTGCTGTGTCAGGCTAGCCTTCCATGAAAAACTGTTACATATTCTTGTGTCTTGGAACATTCTGATGGCGTTCTAAAGTGCGTCGGAAGGCGTTGGACATCGGATTGGTGTGGATCTACATTGCTGGATGATGTGACTCAATGAGGAATGTACATTGTGGGACATTTTTTGGAATTTCTTGTTTTTAATTAAGAACTTGTCAAACATTGTACACTCTATTATTTTGAGAATGAGTCAAGGGTACTATGTATCCCTGGATCATTCACATGAGTAGACTTGTGGTAGAAGGAGGAGTTGGGGAGAAGAGGATTTATGCTGGGATGGGGGATTTGGGGGGGAGGTGAGAGGACTTGTAGTAGAAGGGGGATTTGGGGAGAGGAGGATTTATGCTGGGACAGGGGATTATGGAGGAAGGTGAGCGGATTTATGGTAGAAGGAGGGGTTGGGGAGAGGAGGATTTATTCTCAGAGGGGGTTTGGGGGGAAGTTAGGAGGACTTGTGGTAGAAGAAGGGGTTGGGAAGAGGAGGATTTATGCTGGGACAGGGATTTTGGGGGGAAGGTGAGAGGACTTGTGGTAGAAGAAGGGAGGAGAAGAGGATTTATGCTGGGTCAGGGGATTTGGGGGAAGGAGAGAGGACTTGTGGTAGTTAAAGGGTTGGGGAGAAGAGGATTTTATGCTGGGACAGGGGATTTGGGGGGAAGGTGAGAGGACTTGTGATAGAAGAAAGGGTTGGGGAGAGGAGGATTTATGCTGGGACAGGGGATTTGGGGGGAAGGTGAGAGGGCTTGTGGTAGAAGAAGGGGTTGGGGAGAGGAGGATTTATGCTGGGACAGGGGATTTGGGGGGAAGGTGAGAGGGCTTGTGGTAGAAGAAGGGGTTGGGGAGAGGAGGATTTATGCTGGGACAGGGGATTTGGGAGGATGGTAGGAGAACTTGTGGTAGAAGAAGGGGCTGGGGAGAAGAGGATTTATGCTGGGACAGGGGATTTGGGAGGAAGGGTGAGAGGACTTGTGGTAGAAAAAGATTTGGGGAGAGGAGGATTTATGCTGGGACAGGGGATTTGGGGGGAAGGTGAAAGGACTTGTGGTAGAAGGAGGGGTGGGGGGAGAGGAGGATTTATGCTGGGACAGGGGATTGGGGGTAAGGCGAGAGGACTTGTGGTAGGAGGGGTTGAGAGAGGAGGATTTATGCTGGGACAGGGGATTTTGGGGGAAAGGTGAGAGGACTTGTGATAGAAGAAAGGGTTGGGGAGAGGAGGATTTATGCTGGGACAGGGGATTTGGGAGGAAGGTAGGGGGACTTGTGGTAGAAGAGGGATTTGGGGAGAGGAGGATTTTTGCTGGGACAGGGGATTTGGGAGGAAGGTGAGAGGACTTGTGGTAGATAAAGGGGTTGGGGAGAAGAGGATTTATGCTCAGAGAGGGGATTTGGGGGGAAGGTGAGAGAACTTGTGATAGAAGAAAGGGTTGGAGAGAAGAGGATTTATGCTAGGACAGGGGATTTGGGGGGAAGGTGAGAGGACTTGTGGTAGAAGGAGGAGTTGTGGAGAGGAGGATTTATGCTGGGACAGAGAGATTTCGGAGGAAGGTGAGCAGACTTATGGAAGGAGGGGTTGGGGATGAGGAGAATTTATGCTGGGACAGGGGATTTGGGGGAATGAAGGTGAGAGGACTTTTGGTAGAAGGAGACATTGGGGAGAGAAGGATTTATGCTGGGACAGGGGATTTGGTGGGAAGGGACAGGGAATTTGGGGGGAGGTGAAAAGACTTGTGGTAGAAGGAGGGGTAGGGGGAGAGGAGGATTTATGCTGGGACAGGGAATTTGAGGGGAAGGTGAGAGGACTTGTGGTCGGAGGGTTTGGGAGAGGAGGATTTATGCTGGGACAGGGGATTTGGGGGGAAGGTGAAAGGACTTGTGGTAGAAGGAGGGGTAGGGGGAGAGGAGGATTTATGCTGGGACAGGGAATTTGAGGGGAAGGTGAGAGGACTTGTGGTCGGAGGGTTTGGGAGAGGAGGATTTATGCTGGGACAGGGGATTTGGGGGGAAGGTGAAAGGACTTGTGGTAGAAGGAGGGGTAGGGGGAGAGGAGGATTTATGCTGGGACAGGGGATTTGGGGGGAAGGTGAGAGGACTTGTGATAGAAGAAAGGGTTGGGGATCAGATATGTGATTAACAATGTAATTTATTAACACTAACAATACAAACATAAACACAGTGCAATACTAAACATAATACAGTGCAAACAAACCCAACCAACCACCCACAGATAACAGTACATACAAGCAAGCGTCGTCAGGCAGGCCGAGTCAATATCAATTGGGCAGGTAGGTACAGGGGGAGCAAGCGGAGAATGGTCGGGGTCACAGGCCAGGTTCAGCAGGTAGCAAGCAGCGTAGTACAGAGGGTCAGGCAGAGGGATGGTCAGGGTCACAAGCCAGGGATCAGAAGGTAGCAAGCAGCGTAGTACAGAGGGTCAGGCAGGGAGGGATGGTCAGGGTCACAAGCCAGGGATCAGAACAGGTAGCAAAGGAACAGAAACAGGATGCAGGACAGATACAGGGCCCAGGACAAACACAACACCAAGGCAGAGTCTGCAAGTCTGGCCATCCCTTAAATACACCAGTATCATCAGTTCCAGGTGTTAGCTGGCTGAAAGGTTGAGTCTCTGATTGCTGGGAGCACCCGCTGGCCAGCCCTGGTACTGCAGATCAAAAGGCAGGTGAGTCCCACCATTGCTGGCCAGTCCATTCCTGACAGTACCCCCCCCTCAAGGAGCGGCCTCAGGACGCTCCAAACAGTCCTAGCTGGGAAAAATGTTCCACCGCCCGGGTCTGGTAACTGGCGGGATATCAAAGACTGGCACACCGGGCAGGACTCCGGGCAGCGGTACACCGGGCAGAGGCACATCGGGCTGGACTCCGGGCAGAGGCACACCGGGCAGAGCCACACCGGGCAGAGGCACATCGGGGGCTGGACTCCGGGCAGAGGCACATCGGGCTGGACTCCGGGCAGAGGCACATCGGGCTGGACTCCGGGGCAGAGGCACATCGGGCTGGACTCCGGGCAGAGGCACATCGGGCTGGACTCCGGGCAGAGGCACATCGGGCTGGACTCCGGGCAGAGGCACATCGGGCTGGACTCCGGGCAGAGGCACATCGGGCTGGACTCCGGGCAGAGGCAGGCACATCGGGCAGAGGACATCGGGCAGGGCACATCGGGCTGGACTCCGGGCAGGGAGCGGCATCGGGCTCGGGACTCCGGGCAGAGGCACATCGGGCAGGACCCCGGGCAGAGGCACATCGGGCCGGGCAGAGGGACCCCGGGCGGAGGCACATCGGGCTACCGGGGGAAGCGGCAGGCAGCGGGCCCCCAGGGTGGAGCGACAGGCACCGGGCCCCCGGGCGGAGCGACAGGCACCGGGCCCCCGGGCGGGGCGACAGGCCTCGGGCCCCCGGGCGGGGCGACAGGCCTCGGGCCCCCGGGCGGGGCGACAGGCCTCGGGCCCCCGGGCGGGGCGACAGGCCTCGGGCCCCCGGGCGGGGCGACAGGCCTCGGGCCCCCAGGCGGGGCGACAGGGCGGCCCCCAGGCGGGGGCGACAGGCATCGGGCTCGGCCCCCAGGCGGGGCGACAGGTCTCGGGCCCCAGGCGGAGCGGCGGGGCATCGGACCCCCAGGCGGGGCGACAGGCCTCGGGCCCCCAGGCGGGGCGACAGGCATCGGACCCCCAGGCGGGGCGACAGGCATCGGCCCCCAGGCGGGGCGACAGGCATCGGGCCCCCAGGCGGGGCGGCAGGCATCGGACCCCCAGGCGGAGCTACAGGTCTCGGGCCCCAGGCGGAGCGGCGGGCGCCGGACCCCCAGGTGGAGCGACAGGTCTCGGGCCCTCAGGCGGAGCGGCGGGCGCCGGACCCCCAGGTGGAGCGACAGGTCTCGGGCCCCCAGGCGGGGGGAGCGACAGGTCTCGGGCCCTCAGGCGGAGCGGCGGGCGCCGGACCCCCAGGTGGAGCGACAGGTCTCGGGCCCTCAGGCGGAGCGGCGGGCGCCGGACCCCCAGGTGGAGCGACAGGTCTCGGGCCCTCAGGGGCCCTCAGGCGGAGCGGCGGGCGCCGGACCCCCAGGTGGAGCGACAGGTCTCGGGCCCTCAGGCGGAGCGGCGGGCGCCGGACCCCCAGGCGGTGCGACAGGTCTCGGGCCCTCAGGCGGAGCGACAGGTCTCGGGCCCCCAGGCGGGGGCGGCGGGCGCCGGACCCCCAGGTGGAGCGGCGGGCGCTGGACCCCCAGGCGGAGCGACAGGTCTCGGGCCCCCAGGCGGAGCAGCGGGCACCGAGTCACCAGGCACGACAGTGGGCTCCGAGTCAACTGGCATGACCGCTGGCACTAGGGTCAGACATTGGATCGTCTGGCTGGACAGCGGGCATCGGGTCACCAGGCATCAGGTCATTTGGCTCGACAGCGGGCACCGCGTCATCTGGCAAGGCAGTGGGCTCCGAGTCAACTGGTATGACCGCGGGCACTGGGTCAGACATTGGATCGTCTGACCGGACAGCGGGCATCGGGTCACCAGGCATCAGGTCATTTGGCTCGACCGCGGGCACCGCGTCATCTGGCAAGGCAGTGGGCTCCGAGTCAACTGGTATGACCGCGGGCACTGGGTCAGACATTGGATCGTCTGACTGGACAGCGGGCATCGGGGTCACCAGGCATCAAGTCATTTGGCTTGACAGCGAGCACCGCGTCATCTGGCAAGGCAGTGGGTTCCGAGTCAACTGGCATGACCGCGGGCACTGGGGCAGACATTGAATCGTCTGGCTGGACAGCGGGCATCGGGTCACCAGGCATCAGGTCATTTGGCTCGACAGCGGGCACCGCGTCATCTGGCAAGGCAGTGGGCTCCGAGTCAACAGGCACGACAGTGGGCACCGGGTCATCAGGTACCGGATTGTCTGGCTCGACAGCAGGCATCGGGTCACCAGGTATGACAGCGGGCACTGGGTCACCAGGCATCAGGTCATTTGGCTTGCCAGCGGGCACCGCGTCATCTGGCAAGGCAGTGGGCACCGGGTCACCAGGCATTGGATCGTCTGGCTCGACAGCGGGCATCGGGTCACCAGGTATGACAGCGGGCACTGGGTCACCAGGCATCAGGTCATTTGGCTCGCCAGCGGGCACCGCGTCATCTGGCAAGGCAGTGGGCACCGAGTCACCAGGTACGACAGCGGGCTCTGAGTCAATTGGCACGACAGCGGGCACCGGATCAGGTACCGGATCATCTGGATCAACAGCGGGCATCGAGTCAACTGGCCTAATAGGATCGTCAGGCTGGATCAGTTCATCATGCTGGGTAGAGGCATCAGGCTGAATGCCGGCGTCCGGCTGAGTAGAGGCTTCAGGCCGAGTAGAGGCTTCAGGCCGAGTAGAGGCTTCAGGCCGAGTAGAGGCTTCAGGCCGAGTAGAGGCTCAGGCCGAGTAGAGGCTTCAGGCCGAGTAGAGGCTTCAGGCCGAGTAGAGGCATCAGGCCGAGTAGAGGCTTCAGGCAGTAGAGGCATCAAGTAGAGGCATCAGGCTGCATACAGGCATCAGGCTGAAGAGAGGCATCAGGCTGAAGTAGAGGCATCAGGCTGAAGTAGAGGCATCAGGCTGAGTACAGGCATCAGGCCGAGTACAGGCATCAGGCTGCGAGTACAGGCATCAGGCTGAGTAGAGGCTTCAGGCTGAGTAGAGGCTTCAGGCTGAGTAGAGGCTTCAGGCTGAGTAGAGGCTTCAGGCTGAACCACGGAAGGCAGGCTCACCGGTTTGGATACTGGCAGGATGGTATTGGTTGGAAAGAATTTTCGCTTTTTTCTGGTTTTAACTACTGGAGCACTGCAAGTAAACGCAGGTCTGCAAACGAATGGAGCAGCTGGAGACAGAGAAGAACTGGAGGATGGAACAGGAGAGGGAGCAGTTGCTACAGAGGGCTTTTTTACAGGGTTAAAGGCAGGATAGGTGCAGCGAGTGGGAACAGGGTACTGACATGCGGTAGATAGCCAAGTATACTGGGCTGTAACTGGAGGAGCTGTTGGGAATACAGAGGAGTAGAGTTAGAAGCAGGACTGGGTTTTTGTAAGCTGACTGAGGCTGGGTGCAACAAGTCTGTCCATGTCTGCAGTATGGGTTGAACAAAGCTGAGCTTACACAAAGCCTGTCTGGTCAATGACTGCACTGCGTTTATACAATCTCTTAGTGTCTGTGGTGAACATGTGGAATAACGCTCCAGAAAGTAACCCACATCATCCTCTAATAACCACACCAGGGACTCTACCTGGTCTGCACTAAATGGTGGCAAAAATTCATCCCTGCATTCGGGGGTACCAGATGAAACCAACTCTGCACAAACCTCAATCAAAGGCTGCACCTCAGAGAACTCTGTGCCCTGATCTACTAGAACATGAGCGAGCCGTATACATTCTAGCAGTTCATCCCGGGTAT
The DNA here is from genome assembly GCA_951230385.1 of Staurois parvus. Lineage (NCBI taxonomy): Eukaryota > Metazoa > Chordata > Amphibia > Anura > Ranidae > Staurois > Staurois parvus. Next base: position 18,056 of record CATNWA010002239.1, read on the forward strand.
ACTCCTTCAGAGTTTGATAAGCATACTCCCTGTCATCAAACACTAGCAGATATAAATACACAACCTCATCCAGATCCATCCTTCCCATCAACAAGCCAAGATGGCTTCCCTGTGCAGCCACTTCTGGTCAGGATTGGCCTTGGTGTAATGTCAGGGCTCCCAGGTATGACCAGAGGTGTGTGACTGAAGCAGGGAAACGCAGACTTCAGATATGTGATTAACAATGTAATTTATTAACACTAACAATACAAACATAAACGCAGTGCAATACTAAACATAATACAGTGCAAACAAACCCAACCAACCACCCACAGATAACAGTACATACAAGAAAGCGTCGTCAGGCAGGCCGAGTCAATATCAATTGGGCAGGTAGGTACAGGGGGAGCAAGCGGAGAATGGTCGGGGTCACAGGCCAGGTTCAGCAGGTAGCAAGCAGCGTAGTACAGAGGGTCAGGCAGAGGGATGGTCAGGGTCACAAGCCAGGGATCAGAACAGCGTAGTAGAGGGTCAAGAGGGAACAGAAACAGGATGCAGGACAGATCAGTTCCAGGTGTTAGCTGGCTGAAAGGTTGAGTCTCTGATTGCTGGGAGCACCCGCTGGCCAGCCCTGGTACTGCAGATCAAAAGGCAGGTGAGTCCCACCATTGCTGGCCAGTCCATTCCTGACAGGAGAATTTATGTTTGGAGGGGGGATTTGTGCTGGGAGGAAGAATTTAGATGTGTGCGTGGGAGGAATAAGATGATCTGTGCTTGAAGAAATTGGGCAAAGGGGGAGTATTTGTGCTGAAGGGATGATTTGGAGGAGAATTGGATATGCACAAGAAGGGGGGAGTAGGGTCAGAGTGAGGATTTATGCTAGCCTAGGGAGATTTGGAGAGGAAAATTATTTATAGTAGAAGAAGGATGAGGTGATTGGGAATTTATGTAGGGAGGAAAAGAGGATATATATTAGGTAGGGGATGGGGGAGAATTGTGCTTGGGGGGAAAATTGGAAGAGGGTTTTGCCAGGAAGGGGGATTTGGAGGTGTGGAAAAGAATTTGTGCTGGGAGCGTAGACTCCAGTGGGGAGGAATACATGGAGGGTAAAGGGATCTGTGGGCAATTTGGGGTTGGGGGGGATTGTCATGCAGGGATTGAGATGGAGAAGATCCATGCTAGAAGGAGGGAGAAGATTGGTGCAGAATACCACCTCCTAGCACAAATCCTCTCCCCCCTTCTAGCATGGATCTTCTCCATCCTGATTACTGCAGCACAAACTCCCCCCCCCCCCCACTTCCAAATACCCACAGATCTTCTACCCCTCCAAATAATAGAGGAGCTATTATAACGCCAATATGTATTTTAATTCATGATAATTTACTTCTAAAAATGTTCAATTCAAAAACATAAATGTGCAATCCTAAATTTTTTGTGAAGTGAACATTAATAGTTATTTGATCATGTCATGTCAAATGGCTTGTTTTCCTTCTCCCCATAGACAACTATCAAAGCTCCCAGGCATCACGCCCCTGAAGTTGTTGTTTTTAAGTGATGATAACCTGGGTGGTAATCTTTGTGAATTGATGTTTATGTTGATTTTATCACATGGAATGATAAAGTAACCCACACAGTGGGTAGTGATAAATAAAAATGGGCAAAAATAAAAACAAGTTTTAAAAATGCCAGCAATTCTTCACCCAAATTTCAAATTATTAAAAATAATAACTTTGGGAAAATTAATTTTAAAAAAAATGCATATAAAAATACAAACATAAAATATGGCCATTACTATTTTTGATAAAAAAAAAACACATTGGGGTCAATTCAAAATTTTTTTCAAAATTTCTGTTCTTTTTTTGTTTCTATTACATAAAATAAAAAACCCAGTGGTGATCAAATACCACCAGAAGAAAGCTCTATATGTGTGAATAGCAAAAAATGACCTGTTCAGGAAAGGGTGGGGGTAAATCTTCTGGAGAGCAAGTGGACTTAATAATAATAATTATGGACACATTGTTTGAGAACTGAGTTGCACAATATTTCATAAGTAAATATTTAGTTGATACGTTTACATGGTATTATTTTAAGGGTTCATGTACACTGCAGCTGATAAACTGACATTCAGGAGCTGTTCTGCGTTTTTTTCAGCAGCCCCTGATCTCTCCCTAATGATTTCCTATGTGTTCATGTACACATAGTCGTTTACAGTCATTTACAAGCAGTTGAGTTTACAGTCGTTTTTTTGAACGCACCAAACTTGCGTTCAGGAGTAGATTGTATCAGCGTTTCAAACTCCAAATGCTTGTAATCGCGTGTAAACGCGGCTAAACACGTTTATAAGCATTTACTTTTAGAAGTGTTTTTTGACTGGTCCATATCCAGGGCACAATTCACCCGAATATGCAGTAGGATACCACGTAGCATTTAAAAAAAAAAAACCCATTTGAATCCACAAAAAAAGGCTACTAAAATACTGCATGATTTTATCAAGTCATGCGGAATTTTAGTAGTGAAAAGCATCCATCATGTTTCAGTTGTCAGCGTGGTTCCTACTGATAGCTGAATGTAAAAGAAAGAATTGCCGGCCTTTAAAAAAAAATTTAAAAAAACGTTGTGGGGTCCCCCCTCCCATCCATACCAAACCCTTCAGGTCTGGTATGGATTTTGAGGGGAAGCCCCATGCCGAAATTTAAAAAAAAAATGGCGTGGGGTCCCCCCCCAAAATCCATACCAGACCCTTATATGAGCATTCAGCCCAGCAGGTCAGAAAAGAGGGGGGGGGAGCAAGCTTATTAGCTGCAGTGTACATGAACCCTTAAAATAATACCATATAAAACGTAACAAAATATTTACTTTTGAAATATTGTGCAACCTTGGGCGTTGGTTGTAGGAGTCTGCGGGTGGAGAGCTTTTCGGAATCTGGAAGCCAGATCCTGGCCCCCTCCACGTGAATGAGTATGGTGGTCATGGTACCGCTACCCATTTCACAAAAAAAAAGCTGTAGTGTGAAAAAATACAGGAGTCATTCTTTGACAAGTCCTCTAATAAAAGAAATAGATCCAATGTCAATCACGATGTCCGCAACCGCTCCGAAGAAGAAAAAAAAAAGGCTCCGATACTGACTCTGGCCCCCCAGCCATCTGCTCAGAAGCTGGCTTGACAGCCTACTGTATGTGTCCATGTACACATAAGCTTTTAGCAGAGTTTAGGAGCTGCCGCGTTTAGGTGAGGTTAAACATCCCTCTCCTGAACGTGGAAGAATCGCGTTCAGGATAGGAATCTTTTGACCATCAACCTTGGAAAACCCAAAATGTGGCAAAATCGCAGTACCACGGTTGCCGCGTTTTGTCACGATTGGTGGTTTCCCCGCGGCCAGCGGTCAGGGTAGGCTCGTGTACATGGAGCCTAACACTTTTTTGTTTTAGATGTTTAACACTTGAAACTTTGAGCCCAGTCGTACACATATTTCTTTCTTTGCACACTCAGTGAGTCTAGTGCCCGCAGCTGCATTTTTTTGGCTTATGACCTTTGACATGATCTGTGACTCGTAATTTAGGTGAGGCCAGTGTGATAGAGTTTGTGGGTACATAAAGATCTGGCTATGCCATATGCTGGTTAGCATAGCTCTGAGGAAAGGGGCGTGCCTCCGAAATGCGTCAGCTCACCAGCTCAGCAGTGTTGCATGTCGAAACGCGATTCCAAAATGCTGTGGCATCTTGTGGTTTTAATGTGATTTTATTCTCCACTTTTGTGACTATTCATTTGGCATCAATTTTGTTTTATGAACAATAAATCGCTGGTAATGCACTAGGCGTTTGCACCCCCCTGTTTGTTCTTTTTGTAGTTGCTACGAGATTTCCCCAACTGAGGAAGGCTGCATCAACTATACATTTCCAGCGGAGTTCACAGTTCATCATTCATCATTCGTGGCCCCTTTTTGCATTGTTGGAACTCTGAGTACTGGAAGTGACAGTGTTTTATGTGTGTGTATAAAAATCATATTTGATTTAGTATCTGGTAGTTATCACTCGAGAGTGTATTTCCAAGGAGTCTTTTTACTCTTCTTAGAAGAGGGAGCACAGGCATTTAAAGCTGAATTCCAAGTATGGATTTTATAGCATAGCTACATTGGGTCCAGCCTTGCATTTTTCTGAATGAATGCAGGGTGTTCTCTGAGGACGACATGGGGAAGAGGGGTGGTGACATCACAAGCTCTCCCTAGCCCAATCAGAGAATGCCTTCCATTTATTGCCTTGCATTCATTGAGAAAAATGCAAGGCGTTCTGTAAATGGCGTCCGTGCTGAGTGAGTAGCATTCCCTAGCAGCAAAGCAGCCACTTGGCATGGGGCCCAGAAGACAGCAGTTCAGGGGCGGATTGACCCTTTGGGCACTCGGGCACTGCCCGAGGGCCCTGGATAAGTAGGGGGCCCCATGAGATAGGCTTTTTTGGGTGTGGTTTTAGTGTGGGCAAGGAGACAGGGGCCCCATGATCCCCTATTACCCAGTGACCCCATGAGTTGTCAGTCAGTAGTTGATCACTGTAGCAGCGGAGACTATTACAGCATCTTCCAGCTTCCACAGGGATCACTCAGGTGTGGCGTTTGCTTGCTTACATTGGTCCAAGCTAGACCAGTCCAATTATGCTGTAAAATCCATACCTGGAATTCTGCTTTAAACTACATACAGTGGGACTCCTTTGCTATGCTCTCTATCTTCTTCTCCCTTTGGATGCCAAGCCTTGTTTTATCCATCCTATAGACAACTAGTACTAGGATCACACTTTTGGAAACACTGCTTCAGTAGATCCAGAAACATGGACTATAAAAAGATGACAAATCAGAAGAAAAATAGGGAATCATTCCTATGTATACTTACGTTTTGTACTGAAGTAATTATGCATTTTATATTTTTCAATTGCCTCACACCAATGACACTCAATATTAACCAAGCTGTAAACAGCCGGAGATACCAGGATAAGCACAATGAGGATCTTCATCTTGAAAATAATGATCACTGGTGATGTTCATATTTATAGGCCAAAGCTGTACTGACACAATGTGCTCTGTATGAGCCAAGAAGAACAATGGGCATGAAATCCCTAAGGCAACACATGGACATGACCATTTTTTTGGATTCTTAGTAAACAATTAGAAAGGTTTATTCTACAACTAGGCAAGGACAGAGTGTATTTGGAAGTCAAACAAAATAACCAAAATTGTAAGTTTTTCTTTACTTAACATTGCAGCCAATTTTAACCAATGTATCCTGAATGCTTGGGGTCAACCTAGGGACACCAAGAAGGAACATCTCTCTGGTTTAGGAGGCCCAGTGGTATAGGGGCTGAAGTACAGATGAACTGAAATTAATCTAAAGCCCCATATGAACTTTGGCACATTCAATAACAATGTAACTGATAAATCACCCTGCCTTTGGAATAAAGACACATTTTTAGACCAATGTTGGGTGAAAATTTGTGAAGGTCCCTGTTGTAAAAGCTAGCGGGGGATCTTCTCCTCCCAACTAGCTGTCACAATTTTTAAAAAAAGCAGTCGTGTGGGGCTACACCCGCCCAGCCGGGTCACTCATTCACAGTATTCCATGAATGGGAAGACTACAAGTTCCGACAGCCTTCCTGTCAGTAAGTACGAGATGTATGGGCAAGCAGATATACTGACAAGTCAGGGGGAGACCTGCATGACACCAGAGATCTGCTGATAGCTGGTGCAATGCTCTAGAGACTACAGAAACAAATAATAATAAATGCACATTTTTTTTATGCAAAATGCAGGTTTTTGCAAAAGCGTTTGCCACAGTTCCCCACATACGGGTGTTAGGTACAGTCTATAGGCTTGGAAAAAATGAGTATGTAAACGGATAGAAAATTGTTTAAAATATCGTATTCAGGGAGTAGTGGTTAATGATTCATGCTCTGAATGGTCTAGGGTTGTCAATGGTGTACCCCAAGGTTCAGTGTTGGGACCCTTACTGTTTAATATATTTATAAACAATATAAAGTCTGGGATTAAGAATCCCATTTCAAGTCTTTGCAGATGACACCAAACTGCACAGTGGAATTACGTCCTTACAGGATGTCTCCAACTTAGAAGCCGACCTCAATGCACTGTTTAATTGGGCAACTATGTGGCAAATGAGGTTTAATGTTGATAAATGTAAGGTTCTGCACTTGGGGACTAAGAATATGCATGCATAATACATACTAGGGGGTACAACGGGGGGAATCAATGGTGGAGAAGGATCTGGGGGTTCTGGTAGATCACAAGCTTAGTAATGGAATGCAATGCCAAGGTGAGGTTTCTAAAGCAAGCAAAATCCTCTCTTGTATTAAAAGAGGTATAGACTCCAGAGAGAGAGATATCATATTACTCCTGTACAAATCATTAGTAAGACCTCAGCTGGAATATGCAGTTCAGTTTTGGGCACCAACTCACAAAAAGAACATTGGGGAACTGGAGAAAGTACAGAGAAGGGCAACCAAACTGATAAGAGGCATGGAGGAGATCAGCTATGAGGAAAGATTAGAGGAACTGAATTTATTCTCTTTTGAGAAGAGGAGATTAAGGGGGGAAATGATGTCCATGTATAAATACATCAGTGGTTCATATAGTGAACTCGGTGTCAAGTTATT
>CATNWA010002240.1:0-20697 GCA_951230385.1 Staurois parvus
CTCCGGGAACATTCATCCAACATTATAATGCGGCTCCCGGGGAAGCAAAGGGAGCATTCCTTGTCCAACGCATTTTCCACAACATAATAGAAAGCCTCATTTTTTAAAAATTCACAGGTATTGATGTCATTAAACACTGTAGAGGATACCTTTTTAACAAGGAGGGCAGTGTCCATGTGGTGAAACTAAGTGGATCTTTCTACTACAACGCTTTCTCCTCATGGCCTAAACATTGATGTAGATATTGACACTCCTCTCCACTGACCCCTGTATGAGATTCTACGTGGTTTTTAGTTCCCTCAGTGAGGCTCTGTCTTGGCTCCGATCACTACATATCCATTATGGGGGTTTATATCTCTACTTACCGATGGTGACTATATAGGGGTTTCTATACGCTATTACATTTGATGGGAGGAGTTATACATTTGATGGGAGGAGGATCATTATACATTTGATGCGGATGGAGGAGTTATACATTTGATGGGAGGAGTTATACATTTGATGGGAGGAGTTATACATTTGATGGGAGGAGTTAATACATTTACTATACCCCTCATTTATGTGGGCACTCCTGACCTGTTGGTCTCATCCATCCCACCACTATGACACACGGGGCAATGTTGTCCATTTAGCCCCATTTGCCTTTTTCTCCTGAATGTGAGATTAATGGTTTGCCATTATTTTTCATAGTTTTTATATTCTGCTCACTTTCATTAAGATGACTTTGTATCAATATTTATTTATTTTTTCACCATCTTTTCTGTTGCTATTTTTTTATTTTGAATAATTCCCATTGACCTGGGAGTCTGCATCCTCATTGTGCGCAGTGTTAATGTATTCGTTGCTTTTCTTGTCTCTGGATAATCATTTATCTGTTTTGTTTCAATATCTAATTTTTCTATGCTTTATCACTCACATGATATAGAGGCCAGCTATGTCCACGTATCCTCCTCTATTCCCCCAATACAGCGACTGGGGGCGGCATTAGCATACTGTTATATTGCCTCCATCATCCTCCAATCATAGACCTGATTATACGATTAACCCCACTTTCCATTATCATATACATATACCGGAGCCCCTCTCTATGATATCTATGTACAATACCGGTGCACCTCTCTATGATATCTATGTACAATACCGGAGCCCTCTCTATGATATATATGTACAATACCGGGAGCCCCTCTCTATGATATTCTATGTACAATACTGGAGCTTCCTCTCTATGATATCTATGTACAATTACGGAGCCCCTCTCTACTAATATCTATGTACAATACTGGAGCCCCTCTCTATGATATCTATGTACAATACTGGAGCCCCTCTCTATGATATCTATGTACATATACCGGAGCTCCTCTCTATGATATCTATTGTACAATACCGGAGCCCCTCTCTATGATATCTATGTACACATACTGGAGCCCTCTCTATGATATCTATGTACAATACCGGAGCTCCTCTCTATGATATCTATGTACAATACCGGAGCCCTCTCTCTATGATATCTATGTACAATACCGGAGCCCCCTCTCTATGATATCTATATACAAATACCGGAGCTCCTCTCTATGATATCTATGTACAATACCGGAGCTCCTCTCTATGATATCTATTATACAATACTGGAGCTCCTCTCTATGATATCTATGTACAATTACTGCAGCTCCTCTCTATGATATCTATGTACAATACCGGAGCCCTCTCTATGATTATCTATCCTTGTACAATACTGGAGCCCCTCTCTATGATATCTATGTACAATACCGGAGCTCCTCTCTATGATATCTATGTACATACCGGAGCCCCTCTCTATGATATCTCTATGTACAATACCGGAGCCCCCTCTCTATGATATCTATATACAATACCGGAGCTCCTCTCTATGATATCTATGTACAATACCGGAGCTCCTCTCTATGATATCTATGTACAATACCGGAGCCCCTCTCTATGATATCTAAATACAATACTGGAGCCCCTCTCTATGATATCTATGTACAATACTGGAGCTCCTCTCTATGATATCTCTTTATACAATACTGGAGCTCCTCTCTATTATTGGATATCTATGTACAAATACTGGAGCTCCTCTCTATGATGTCTATATACAATACTGGAGCTCCTCTCTATGATATCTATATACAATACTGGAGCCCCTCTCTATGATATCTATATACAATACTGGGAGCCCCTCTCTATGATATCTATATACAATACTGGAAGCCCTCTCTATGATATCTATATACAATACTGGAGCCCCTCTCTATGATATCTATATTACAATACTGGAGCATCCTCTCTCTTGATATCTATGTACAATACCGGAGCTCCTCTCTATGATATCTATATACAATACTGGATGTGCCCTCTCTACTATGATATCTATGTACAATACTAATGGAGCTCACTCTCTATGATATCTATGTACAATTACTGGAGCTCCTCTCTATGATATCTTATACAATACTGAAGCTCCCTCTCTATGATATCTATATACAATACTGGAGCTCCTCTCTATGATATCTATATACAATACTGGAGCTCCTCTCTATGATTATATCTATATACAATACCGGAGCCCCTCTCTATGATATCTATGTACAATACTGAAGCTCCTCTCTATGATATCTATATACAATACTGAAGCTCCTCTCTCTATGATATCTATATACAAATACCGGAGCTCCTCTCTATGATATCTATATACAATACTGGAGCTCCTCTCTATGATATCTATGTACAATACCGGAGCCCCTCTCTATGATATCTATATACAATACTGAAGCCCCTCTCTATGATATCTATATACAATACTGAAGCCCCTCTCTATGATATCTATATACAATACCGGAGCTCCTCTCTATGATATCTATGTACAATACCGGAGCTCCTCTCTATGATATCTATATACAATACTGGAGCCCCCTCTCTATGATATCTATATACAATACCGGAGCTCCTCTCTATGATAATCTATATACAATACTGGAGCCCCTCTCTATGATATCTATATACAATACTGGAGCCCCTCTCTATGATATCTATATTACCAATACTGCAAACTCTTGCAGGTCTTCCTCTCTATGCTGGCAGCTATTTCACCAATTTACCCAGCGCTCGGATATTTTCTATTTTGGAATTATTGTGTGTCTTGCTTGGGAGCAAACTATTATGGGATGTGTTTGTGTATTGGCTCATTGGGGGGGGGGGGTGTCTCCAGCAGCCCTCCCTCCTGCTGGACTGTCTGTTGGCCTGTCTGTTACTAAATGTAGATTGCCCCGCCCTGTGTCATTATACAGGAGGAGGGAGTGCAGGGGCGGACTGACCATTTGGAAACTTGGGCACTGCCTGAGGGCCCGGGGTCAGTAGGGGGTCCCATGAGATGCCCCTGGTACCTTTTTCATAGGCTTTTTTGAGTTTGGGCAAGGACACAGGGGCCCCATGATCCCCTATTGCCCGGGGGCCCCATGAGTTGTCAGTCCGCCCCTGGGGGAGTGTCCCTGAGTGTATATATCTTGTATCTGTGTTCAAATAAAGTAATCTACTTCCTGGTTTCCTTCAAGATTGGGGTCATCTTAGTCACGTATTGGTCAGCGGTGGTGTCTGTGGTCGTTTTTTGTTCGGATGGGGAAGTGGGGAGACTAACAGAAGTACCCAGGTGCAGTCTGGGGTCGGTTCCCATTACAGACACCCACGGGGGACATGGGGGGGATATGGTGAAAACCGCAGAGGAACTGGGGGGGATATGGTGTGGGTGGGACCCCACAGAGGACTGGGGGGGGTTATGGTGGGTGGCACCCCACAGAGGACTGGGGGGGTTATGGTGGTGGGTTGGGGTGGCACCCCACAGAGGACTGGGGGGGTTATGGTGGGTGGGATCCCACAGAGGACTGGGGGGGGTTATGGTGGGTGGGATCCCACAGAGGACTGGGGGGGTTATGGTGAGAACCGCAGAGGACTGGGGGGGTTATGGTGGGTGGACCCCACAGAGGACTGGGGGGGGTTTTATGGTGGGTTGGACCCCACATCAGGACTGGGGGGGTTATGGTGGGTGGGATCCCACAGAGGACTGGGGGGTTTATGGTGGGTGGGATCCCACAGAGGACTGGGGGGGGGTTATGGTGGGTGGGATCCCACAGAGGACTGGGGGGGATATTGGTGAGAACAGAGGACTGGGGGGGTTATGGTGGGTGGGATCCCACAGAGGACTGGGGGGGTTATGGTGGGTACTGGGGGGGGTTTATGGTGGGTGGGACCCCACAGAGGACTGGGGGGGTTATGGTGGGTGGGACCCCACAGAGGACTGGGGGGGTTATGGTGGGTGGGACCCCACAGAGGACTGGGGGGGTTATGGTGGGTGGGACCCCACAGAGGACTGGGGGGGTTATGGTGAGTGGGATCCCACCGAGGAGCGGAGGATATGGTGAGTGGGTGTCCACAGACAGATATATGTGGGTACAATTATTGGACGAACCTTTTCTGTCTCATCGGTTAGGAGTCCACAGACAGATACAGTGGGGATGGAAAGTTTGGGCACCCCAGCTAAAAATGTGTATTAATGTACATAAAGAAGCCAAGGAAAGATGGAAAAAAATCTCCAAAAAGGCATCAAATTACAGATTAGACATTCTTATAATATGTCAACAAAAGTTAGATTTTATTTCCATCATTTACACTTTCAAAATAACAGAAAACAAAAAAATGGCGTCTGCAAGAGTTTGGGCCCCCTGCAGAATTTATAGCATGCACTGCCCCCTTTGCCAAGCTGAGACCTGCCAGTGTCATGGATTGTTCTCAATCATCGTCTGGGAAGACCAGGTGATGTCAATCTCAAAGGTTTTAAATGCCCCGACTCCATCTGACCTTGCCCCAACAATCAGCACCATGGGTTCTTCTAAGCAGTTGTCTAGAAAACTGAAACTGAAAATAGTTGACGCTCACAAAGCTGGAGAAGGCTATAAGAAGATAGCAAAGCGTTTTCAGATGTCAATATCCTCTGTTCGGAATGTCATTAAGAAATGGCAGTCATCAGGAACAGTGGAAGTTAAAGCAAGATCTGGAAGACCAAGAAAAATATCAGACAGAACAGCTCGCAGGATTGTGAGAAAAACAATTCAAATTCCCACGTTTGACTGCACGATCCCTCCAGAAAGATCTGGCAGACACTGGAGTTGTGGTCACTATTCCACTATAAAGAGATACTTGTACAAATATGGTCTTCATGGAAGAGTCATCAGAAGAAAAACCTCTTCTACGTCCTCACCACAAAAATCATCGTTTGAACTTTGCAAATGAACATATAGACAAGCCTGATGCATTTTGGAAACAAGTTCTGTGGACCGATGAGGTTACAATTGAACTTTTTTGTCCGGAATGAGCAAAGGTACGTTTGGAGAAGAAGGGGCACAGAATTTGAATGAAAAGAACCTGCCCAACTGTGAAGCATGGGGTTGGATCAATCATGCTTTGGGGTTGTGTTGCAGCCAGTGGCACAGGGAACATCTCACCAGTAGAAGGAAAAATGGATTCAATAAAATTTCAGCAAATTTTGGATGGTAACTTGATGCCATCTGTGAAAAAGCTGAAGTTAAAGAGAGGATGGCTTCTACAAATGGATAATGATCCTAAAACACACCTGGAAATCCACGGGGGATTACATCAAGAGGCGTAAACTGAAGGTTTTGCCTTCACAATCTCCTGACCTCAACATCATTGAAAATCTATGGATGGACCTTAAAAGAGCCGTGCGTGACAGACAGCCCAGAAATCTCAAAGAACTGGAAGACTTTTGTAAGGAAGAATGGGCAAAGATACCTCAAACAAGAATTGAAAGACTCTTGGCTGGCTACAAAAAGCGTTTACAAGCCGTGATACTTGCCAAAGGGGCAGTACAAGATATTAACTCTGCAGGGGGCCCAAACTTTTGCAGACGCCATTTTTTTGTTTTCTGTTATTTTGAAAGTGTAAATGATGGAAATAAAATCTAACTTTTGTTGACATATTATAAGAATGTCTAATCTGTAATTTGATGCCTTTTGGAGATTTTTCCATCTTTCCTTGGCTTCTTTATGCACATTAATACACATTTGTAGCCGGGGGGGCCCAAACTTTCCATCCCCCTGTATATGTGGGTACAATTATTGGTACGAACCTTTTCCCGTCTCATTGGTTAGGAGTCCACAGACAGATATATGTGGGTACAATTATTGGACAAACCTTTTCCCGTCTCATCAGTTAGGAGTCCACAGACAGATATATGTGTACAATTATTGGACGAAACCTTTTCCCGTCTCATCGGTTAGGAGTCCACTGACAGATATATGTGGGTACAATTATTGGACGAACCTTTTCCCGTCTCATCGGTTAGGAGTCCACAGACAGATATATGTGGGTACAATTATTGGACAAACCTTTTCCCGTCTCATCAGTTAGGAGTCCACAGACAGATATATGTGGGTACAATTATTGGACGAACCTTTTCCCGTCTCTCATCGGTTAGGAGTCCACAGACAGATATATGTGTACAATTATTGGACGAACCTTTTCCCGTCTCATCGGTTAGGAGTCCACAGACAGATATATGTGGGTACAATTATTGGACGAACCTTTTCCCGTCTCATCGGTTAGGAGTCCACAGACAGATATATGTGTACAATTATTGGACGAACCTTTTCCCGTCTCATCGGTTAGGAGTCCACAGACAGATATATATGTGGGTACAATTATTGGACGAACCTTTTCCCGTCTCATCGGTTAGGAGTCCACAGACAGATATATGTGGGTACAATTATTGGACGAACCTTTTCCCGTCTCATCGGTTAGGAGTCCACAGACAGATATATGTGGGTACAATTATTGGACGAACCTTTTCCCGTCTCATCGGTTAGGAGTCCACAGACAGATATATGTGTACAATTATTGGACGAACCTTTTCCCGTCTCATCGGTTAGAGGGTGAATGAGAAACACACAACTCAGAAGGTACAAATAAAGGTTGGGTGACCTGTAGAGCGCCCCTTCTGGTCAGTTTCCTGATGAACGTTTAGTGCAGCAACAACCACATCCTCCCAGACACTAGAGGGAGGTGCAGTGTTCTCCATCACTGTATATCTCCCATTGAAGGGCCCACAAGTCCTCCGGCGGCCATGTTATTATTCTTTCATCTTCAGGGCCTTTGCTGGCTAGCCACGCAGTGGAGTACATTGATCCGTGCGATGGAACATCGGCCTGCAGAAATATCATGGTCTTCCTGAAAGATTCAGACTTCTTCCTCTACCACTGATTGAAGAAAGTGTCTTCTCCCATGTCTGGCCCGGTGGCAATGCGTCATCTCCCGTGTCTGGCCCCGTGGCGAAGCGTCTTCTCCCGTGTCTGGGTCCGTGGCGAAGCGTCTTCTCCCGTGTCTGGGTCCGTGGCGAAGCGTCTTCTCCCGTGTCTGGGTCCGTGGCGAAGCGTCTTCTCCCGTGTCTGGGTCCGTGGCGAAGCGTCTTCTCCCGTGTCTGGGTCCGTGGCGAAGCGTCTTCTCCCGTGTCTGGGTCCGTGGCGAAGCGTCTTCTCCCGTGTCTGGGTCCGTGGCGAAGCGTCTTCTCCCGTGTCTGGGTCCGTGGCGAAGCGTCTTCTCCCGTGTCTGGGTCCGTGGCGAAGCGTCTTCTCCCGTGTCTGGGTCCGTGGCGAAGCGTCTTCTCCCGTGTCTGGGTCCGTGGCGAAGCGTCTTCTCCCGTGTCTGGGTCCGTGGCGAAGCGTCTTTCTCCCGTGTCTGGGTCCGTGGCGAAGCGTCTTCTCCCGTGTCTGGGTCCGTGGCGAAGCGTCTTCTCCCGTGTCTGGGTCCCGTGGCGAAGCGTCTTCTCCCGTGTCTGGGTCCGTGGCGAAGCGTCTTCTCCCGTGTCTGGGTCCGTGGCGAAGCGTCTTCTCCCGTGTCTGGGTCCGTGGCGAAGCGTCTTCTCCCGTGTCTGGGTCCGTGGCGAAGCGTCTTCTCCCGTGTCTGGGTCCGTGGCGAAGCGTCTTCTCCCGTGTCTGGGTCCGTGGCGAAGCGTCTTCTCCCGTGTCTGGGTCCGTGGCGAAGCGTCTTCTCCCGTGTCTGGGTCCGTGGCGAAGCGTCTTCTCCCGTGTCTGGGTCCGTGGCGAAGCGTCTTCTCCCGTGTCTGGGTCCGTGGCGAAGCGTCTTCTCCCGTGTCTGGGTCCGTGGCGAAGCGTCTTCTCCCGTGTCTGGGTCCGTGGCGAAGCGTCTTTCTCCCGTGTCTGGGTCCGTGGCGAAGCGTCTTCTCCCGTGTCTGGGTCCGTGGCGAAGTGTCTTCTCCCGTGTCTGGGTCCGTGGCGACGTGTCATCTCCCATGCCTGGGTCCGTGGCGACGTGTCTTCTCCCATGTCTGGCCCGGTGGCAATGTGTCTTCTCCCGTGTCTGGGTCCGTGGCAATGCGTCATCTCCTGTGTCTGGGTCCATGGTGACGTGTCTTCTCCCGTGTCTGGGTCCGTGGCGAAGTGTCATCTCCCGTGTCTGGCCCGGGTGGCAACGCGTCTTCTCCCGTGTCTGGGTCCCGTGGCGACGTGTCTTCTCCCGTGTCTGGGTCCGTGGCGACGTGTCTTCTCCCGTGTCTGGGTCCGTGGCGACGTGTCTTCTCCCGTGTCTGGGTCCGTGGCGACGTGTCTTCCCGTGTCTGGGTCCGTGGCGACGTGTCTTCTCCCGTGTCTGGGTCCGTGGCGACGTGTCTTCTCCCGTGTCTGGGTCCGTGGCGACGTGTCATCTTCCGTGTCTGGGTCAGTGGTGGTCGGGTTTCAGCCTACCTCACCTTGGCCACGTCTCTGATCACCTGGTACTTCTGGCCTCTCCAGGTAGGTTGCAGTTCTGGAATAGGACAGCAGGAGGAGAACGGCTTCCTTTTCCCCACAACACGTTTCCTGTGACCCTGTGAACTATTTGCCACAAAAAGTTGGATGGTTCTGTGGCCACGCCCCCATATCTCAGCAATCCCTCTGAAGGACTTTGTACAATTTGTGACTTTTCAGAGTCGGTGAAATCTCGTTTTTGGCCCATTTTGCCTGAGAAGAAGCTGCCTGATAATTCTGTACACCTTGATGCAGGGCGTTGATCTCCTTAGGCCACACCCCCCTCATTACATCACCTGATAGGCTTACATCCAATCAGCATTCAGGTTGATCCAGCTTGGAGTTGGGGATATGCAGATATACCGCCCGCCTAGTGATGGTGTACGGACCACGGGGACAAGCAGCACTCAACACGTCACCATCTTCTCGGGAAATGTACATTGCCGGTGTTCCGTCCGTGACAACCCGTGCCGCCAACATACAGACACACCAACACGCTCCGAAACCTCCTTCTGTGTAATACAATGGAGTGACACCGGGAAAAAGTAATCGGACACATGAAGAAAGGGCGGTGCAAAAACCACGGGAGGCCAAGACACCAGCTGAGAGCGGTCATTAGAGAGTAATCCCCGCCCCTTGTCAGAGCAAAGTGGTATCAGCCGCTTCAGTCTCAGCGGAGGGCCTACAAGGTGGAGTCATTACCAAGGTGTCACACAAGAAACATCTCATGATAGGTGAACGCAAAGAGCTCCCTCCAGACCTTCGCAGCCTTATTACTGATGCCATTCGCTACCAAAGGATTCCTCTCAACCTTCCACTGAGCACTGTTGGGGCCACAATCCGAAGAGGAAAGAACATCATTTCTCCATAAACCGGCCACAACCAAAATGGAGACGTCTTCAATACGTATTTACACACAGTGTATACAGGAGCCCCGCCCTCCAGGCAGCGACGCAAGCGCCCGATAGGGTGCAGCAGGACAGTCTATAGAACTCTCTCATTTCCAGTCTATAATGCACTAATCTCATTTACATGGTGGCCCCGGGGCTGTCATCCCGTCCTGACCTCACTGGGGGATGGAGAATCATACAGAACGGAGATATTAATGGTGGCCCCGGGGCTGTCATCCCGTCCTGACCTCACTGGGGGAATCATACAGAATGGAGATATTAATGGTGGCCCCGGGGCTGTCATCCCGTCCTGACCTCACTGGGAGAATCATACAGAATGGAGATATTAATGGTGGCCCCGGGGCTGTCATCCCGTCCTGACCTCACTGGGGGAATCATACAGAATGGAGATATAATGGTGGCCCCGGGGCTGTCATCCCGTCCTGACCTCACTGGGAGAATCATACAGAATGGAGATATTAATGGTGGCCCCGGGGCTGTCATCCCGTCCTGACCTCACTGGGGGAATCATACAGAATGGAGATATTAATGGTGGCCCCGGGGCTGTCATCCCGTCCTGACCTCACTGGGGGAATCATACAGAAATGGAGATATTAATGGTGGCCCCGGGGCTGTCATCCCGTCCTGACCTCACTGGGGGAATCATACAGAATGGACATATTAATGGTGGCCCCGGGGCTGTCATCCCGTCCTGACCTCACTGGGGGAATCATACAGAATGGAGATATTAATGGTGGCCCCGGGGCTGTCATCCCGTCCTGACCTCACTGGGAGAATCATACAGAATGGAGATATTAATGGTGGCCCCGGGGCTGTCATCCCGTCCTGACCTCACTGGGGGAATCATACAGAATGGAGATATTAATGGTGGCCCCGGGGCTGTCATCCCGTCCTGACCTCACTGGGGAGAATCATACAGAATGGAGATATTAATGGTGGCCCCGGGGCTGTCATCCCGTCCTGACCTCACTGGGGGGAGAATCATACAGAATGGAGATATTAATGGCGGCCCCGGGGCTGTCATCCCGTCCTGACCTCACTGGGGGAATCATACAGAATGGAGATATTAATGGTGGCCCCGGGGCTGTCATCCCGTCCTGACCTCACTGGAGAATCATACAGAATGGAGATATTAATGGTGGCCCCGGGGCTGTCATCCCGTCCTGACCTCACTGGGGGAATCATACAGAATGGAGATATTAATGGTGGCCCCGGGGCTGTCATCCCGTCCTGACCTCACTGGGGGAATCATACAGAATGGACATATTAATGGCCCCGGGGCTGTCATCCCGTCCTGACCTCAATGGGGGAGAATGGAGATATTAATGGCGGCCCCGGGGCTGTCCTCCCGTCCTGACCTCACTGGGGGATGGGAATCATACAGAATGGAGATATTAATGGCGGCCCCGGGGCTGCCATCCCGTCCTGACCTCACTGGATGGGGAATCATACAGAATGGAGATATTAATGGTGGCCCCGGGGCTGTCATCCCGTCCTGACCTCACTGGGGGAATCATACAGAATGGACATATTAATGGTGGCCCCGGGGCTGTCATCCCGTCCTGACCTCACTGGGGAGAATCATACAGAATGGAGATATTAATGGCGGCCCCGGGGCTGTCATCCCGTCCTGACCTCACTGGGGGAATCATACAGAATGGACATATTTAATGGCGGCCCCGGGGCTGTCATCCCGTCCTGACCTCACTGGGAGAATCACACAGAATGGAGATATTAATGGCGGCCCAGGGGCTGTCATCCCGTCCTGACCTCACTGATGGGGGAATCATACAGAATGGAGATATTAATGGCGGCCCCGGGGCTGTCATCCCGTCCTGACCTCACTGGGGGAATCATACAGAATGGACATATTAATGGTGGGCCCCGGGCTGGCTGTCATCCCGTCCTGACCTCACTGGGAGAATCATACAGAATGGAGATATTAATGGTGGCCCCGGGGCTGTCATCCCGTCCTGACCTCACTGGGGGAATCATACAGAATGGAGATATTAATGGTGGCCCCGGGGCTGTCATCCCGTCCTGACCTCACTGGGGGAATCATACAGAATGGAGATATTAATGGTGGCCCCGGGGCTGTCATCCCGTCCTGACCTCACTGGGGGAATCATACAGAATGGAGATATTAATGGTGGCCCCGGGGCTGTCATCCCGTCCTGACCTCACTGGGGGAATCATACAGAATGGAGATATTAATGGTGGCCCCGGGGCTGTCATCCCGTCCTGACCTCACTGGGGGAATCATACAGAATGGAGATATTAATGGTGGCCCCGGGGCTGTCATCCCGTCCTGACCTCACTGGGGGAATCATACAGAATGGAGATATTAATGGTGGCCCCGGGGCTGTCATCCCGTCCTGACCTCACTGGGGGAATCATACAGAATGGAGATATTAATGGTGGCCCCGGGGCTGTCATCCCGTCCTGACCTCACTGGGGATGGGAATCATACAGAATGGAGATATTAATGGTGGCCCCGGGGCTGTCATCCCGTCCTGACCTCACTGGGGGAATCATACAGAATGGAGATATTAATGGTGGCCCCGGGGGCTGTCATCCCGTCCTGACCTCACTGGGGGGATGGGAGAATCCTACAGAATGGAGATATTAATGGTGGCCCCGGGGCTGTCATCCCGTCCTGACCTCACTGGGGGATGGGAGAATCCTACAGAATGGAGATATTAATGGTGGCCCCGGGGCTATCATCCCGTCCTGACCTCACTGGGGGATGGGAGAATCCTACACAATGGAGATATTAATGCTGGCCCCGGGGCTGTCATCCCGTCCTGACCTCACTGGGGGATGGGAGAATCCTACAGAATGGAGATATTAATGGTGGCCCCAGGGCTGTCATCCCGTCCTGACCTCACTGGGGGATGGGAGAATCATACAGAATGGAGATATTAATGGTGGCCCCAGGGCTGTCATCCCGTCCTGACCTCACTACTGGGGGATGGGAGAATCCTACAGAATGGAGATATTAATGGTGGCCCCGGGGCTGTCATCCCGTCCTGACCTCACTGGGGGATGGGAGAATCCTACACAATGGAGATATTAATGGTGGCCCCAGGGCTGTCATCCCGTCCTGACCTCACTGGGGGATGGGAGAATCATACAGAATGGAGATATTAATGGTGGCCCCAGGGCTGTCATCCCATCCTGACCTCACTGGGGGATGGGAGAATCCTACAGAATGGAGATATTAATGGTGGCCCGGGGCTGTCATCCCGTCCTGACCTCACTGGGGGATGGGGGAATCCTACACAATGGAGATATTAATGGTGGCCCCGGGGCTGTCATCCCGTCCTGACCTCACTGGGGGATGGGAGAATCATACAGAATGAAGATATTAATGGTGGCCCCGGGGCTGTCATCCCGTCCTGACCTCACTGGGGGATGGGGGAGAATCATACAGAATGGAGATATTAATGGTGGCCCCGGGGCTGTCATCCCGTCCTGACCTCACTGGGGGATGGGAGAATCCTACAGAATGGAGATATTAATGGTGGCCCCGGGGCTGTCATCCCGTCCTGACCTCACTGGGGGATGGGAGAATCATACAGAATGGAGATATTAATGGTGGCCCCGGGCTGTCATCCCGTCCTGACCTCACTGGGGGATGGGAGAATCCTACAGAATGGAGATGAGATTTGGGTGTTGGTTTCAGAACCCGGACTATACTCTGAAAATCAACAAGAAATCAGCAATGGTGTCCTCCATGGAGTCCCGCCTTCTCTTACCAATGGAGAAAGGTGATTGGTCCGTACCTGAGGCTGTCGCCTGGCAGGGGAGGGGTGCATCGTGACACGTCCAGCACTCTCTTCTCTCCGGATGTACTCCACTGAGCTGCTTGTGGCTTGCTGCAGGGCATGCTGGGATGCTGCCTCATTGTGAGCCAGACCCTCCAGCCTCCAGTCCAGGGCACAGGACCGCCTCAATACACTGCAAATACAAGGACATCGTCCAATCAGGGCCTGCAGAGGACTCCTCACCCCATTCCTAAAGCCCCACCCCCAGTATATACAACCCACCAACCCCCCCAAATATACACAGGGCCCTCCTGTGTAGTCACCTGGTCCCTACCCTTCCCCCCTTTCAACATGGAGAGTGGGGGAAGGGCCGGTAAAACTTTTTCTGAATGGACACAGAGACTGATCGGTGCAATCACTGTCTTCATTCACAAACACTTCATTCTGTTTCAGTTTTCAATGAAGAGGGAAGACTCTGCAGAGCACTGACCCTGCCCACTGCCCCACCACACCGTCCACAGTCCCACCATCGACCTGCCCGGCCACAGCCCACGCACATCGTCCAACCACCCACCACGTCCACCGCCCACCATCGTCCAAGGCCACAGCCCACGCACCGTCCACCACCCACCGACACCATCGTCCAAGGCCACACACCGTCCCACCACCACAGCCCACGCATCGTCCACCATCCATGCACCGTGAACCGACACAGTCCAAGCCCACCCACACACCGTCCACAGCCCCACCGTCACAGCCCACACACCGTGCACTGCCACAGCCCAACCGCCACACAGCCCACGCACTGTCCACCCGCCACAGCCCACGCACCGTCCACCCGCCACAGCCCACGCACCGTCCACCCGCCACAGCCCACGCACCGTCCACCCGCCACAGCCCACGCACCGTCCACCCGCCACAGCCCACGCACCGTCCACCCGCCACAGCCCCTCACCGTCCCACCCCACGCACCGTGCACTGCCACAGCCACCACCGCCACAGCCCACGCACCGTCCCACCGCCACAGCCCACGCACCGTCCACCACCCACCGACACCCGCCCACCATCGTCCAAGGCCACACACCGTCCCACCACCACAGCCCACGCATCGTCCACCATCCATGCACCGTGAACCGACACAGTCCAAGCCCACCCACACACCGTCCACAGCCCCACCGTCACAGCCCATGCATCGTGCACAGCCACAAACCCACACACCGTCCACAGCCCCACTACACAGCCCACACACCGTGCACTGCCACAGCCTAACCGCCACAGCCCACGCAACCGTCCACCCGCCACAGCCCACGCACCGTCTACCCGCCACAGCCCACGCACCGTCCACAGCCCCACGCACCGTGCACTGCCACCACACGCACCTCACCGCCACAGCCCACGCACCGTCCCACACGCCACGCACCGTCCCACGCAGCCCACAGCACCGTCCCACCGCCACAGCCTCACCGCCACAGCCCACGCACCGTCCACCGACACAGCCCACGCACCGTCCCACCGACCCATTCCACCGATACAGCCCAAACCCCAATGCTAAAGCCCACACACACACACCCCACGCACTGTCCACAGCCCCACCTACACAGCCCACGCACCGTCCACCAACACAGCCCCACCGCCACAGCCCACGCACCGTCCACTGCCCTTGCCCACCGACACAGCCCACGCACCGTCCGCAGCCCACGCGCTGTCCCGCCGACACAGCCCACTCACCGCCCCGCCGACACAGCCCACGACACCATGCCGACACAGCCCACGCACCGTCCACCGACACAGCCCATGCACCGTCCACCGACACAGCCCATGCACCGTCCACCGACACAGCCCACGCACCGTCCACAGCCCCACCGACACCGCCCATGCACTGTCCACCACCACAGCCCACCCACACATCGTCCACAGCCCACGCATCGTCCACCGCCCCACCGTCACAGGCCACGCACCGTCCACCGCCCCGTCACAGGCCACGCACCGTCCACCAACACAGCCCATGCACCGTCCGCAGCCCCACCAGCGTCCACCACCACAGCCTCACTGACACCGCCCATGCACCGTCCACAGCCCCACCGACACTGTCCACCACCACAGTCCCACCACCAAAGCCCACCCACACACCGTCCACACCCCACCCCGCCACAGCCCACGCATCGTCCACTGCCCCACTTACACAGGCAACGCATCATCCACCATCCCAGGCCACGCACCGTCCACCGCCACAGCCCACGCCCCCCACCGCATCATCCACCGCCACAGGCCACGCACCGTGCGCAGCCCCACCATCGTCCACCGACACCGCCCACGTACCGTCCACAGCCCCACCGACACCACCCACGCACCGTCCACCACCACAGTCCCACCGCCAAAGCCCCCACACACCCGCCACAGCCCACGCATCGTCCATTGCCCCACTGACACAGGCCACACACCATCCACCATCCCAGGCCCACGCACCGTCCACCGTCCACCGCATCATCCACCGCCACAGGCCACGCACCGCCGCAGCCCCACCATCGTCCACCGCCACAGCCCCACCGACACCGCCCCCACGCACCGCCCACAGCCCCACTGCCAAAGTCCCACCCCACAGCCCACACACCGTCCACAGCCCCACCGCCACAGCCCACGCATCGTCCACCGCCCCACTGACACAGGCCACGCACCATCCCACCGCCCCAGGCAACGCACCGTCCACCACCACACACCGTCTACAGCCCACGCACACAACGTCCACAGCCCCCCACACACCGTCCACAGCCCCACCAACTCAGCCCATGCAGCATCCACAGCCAAAGCCCCACCGACACAGCCCACACACCGTCCACAGCCCCGACACAGCCCACACACCGTCCAATGACACAGCCCACACACCGTCCAACGACACAGCCCCGCCCACACACCATCCACAGCCCCGACACACTGTCCCACGCACCGTCCACCGACACAGCTCACGCACCGTACACCGACACAGCTCACGCACAGTCCCCGACACAGCCCACCACCGTCCAACGACAGCCCACGCACCGTCCAACGACAGCCACGCACCGTCCCAACACAGCCCACGCACCGTCCACCGACACAGCCCACGCACCGTCCAACGACACAGCCCACGCACCGTCCAACGACACAGCCCACGCACCGTCCAACGACACAGCCCACGCACCGTCCAACGACACAGCCCGCACCCGTCCAACGACACAGCCCCGTCCCACACCACGTCCCAGCCCCGACACACTGCCCACGCACCGTCCACCGACACAGCTCACGCACCGTCCAACGACACAGCCCACGCACCGTCCAACGACACAGCCCACGCACCGTCCACCGACACAGCCCACGCACCGTCCAACGACACAGCCCACGCACCGTCCAACGACACAGCCCACGCACCGTCCAACGACACAGCCCACGCACCGTCCAACGACACAGCCCACGCACCGTCCAACGACACAGCCCACGCACCGTCCAACGACACAGCCCACGCACCGTCCAACGACACAGCCCACGCACCGTCCAACGACACAGCCCACGCACCGTCCAACGACACAGCCCACGTCCACCGTCCAACGACACAGCCCACGCACCGTCCAACGACCCGTCCCACCCACCCCCAACACACACCCCACCCCACCCCCCACCCACGCACCATCCACACCCCCCCACACCCCGCCCACGCACCGTCCAACGACACAGCCCACGCACCGTCCACCGACAGCCCACGCACCGTCCAACGACACAGCCCAGGCACCGTCCAACGACACAGCCCAGGCACCGTCCAACGACACAGCCCAGGCACCGTCCAACGACACAGCCCACGCACCGTCCAACGACACAGCCCACGCACCGTCCAACGACACAGCCCACGCACCGTCCAACGACACAGCCCACAGCCCCGTCCACACACCATCCACAGCCCCAACACACCGTCCACGCACCGTCCACCGACACAGCTCACGCACCGTCCACCCACCAGCCCACCACCGTCCCCACCGCCCGGTCCACACACCATCCACAGCCCCGACACAGTCCACGCAGCATCCACCGACACAGCTCACGCAGCATCCACCGACACAGCTCACGCACCATCCACCGACACAGCTCACGCACCATCCACCGACACAGCTCACGCACCATCCACCGACACAGCTCACGCACCATCCACCGACACAGCTCACGCACCATCCACACACCAACAGCCCCACGCACTGTATACGGAACACACAGGATCCGTGCGCACAGTATATATGCGTAGTATGTGAAACATACAGGGTCCGTGCGCACATTATACGGAACATAGAGGGTACATGAGCACAATATATATGCACAGTACACGGAAACACACAGGGTCCGCGCGCACAGTACACGGAACACACAGGGTCCGCGCGCACAGTACACGGAATACACAGGGTCCGCGCGCACAGTACACGGAACACACAGGGTCCGCGCGCACAGTACACGGAACACACAGGGTCCTGCACACAGTATATGCACATACACGGAACACACAGGGTCCGCGCGCACAGTACACGGAACACACAGGGTCCTGTGCGCACATTACACGAAACATACAGGGTAAATGCGTACACATATATGCACAGTATAACGGAACACATGCAGCGTCCGTGCGCACCACATACAGAAACATACAGGGTCCCCCCGCACAGTATATATGCACAGTATACGGAACACACGGGGTCCGCGCTCTCGGTATACGGTATATATGCGGGGTCCGCGCCCCTCGGTATACGGTATATATACGGGGTCCGCAAGCCCTCTCGGTATACGGTATATATGCGGGGTCCGCGCCCTCGGTATACGGATATATATGCGGGGTCCGCGCTCTCGGTATACGGTATATATGCCGGGGTCCGCGCCCTCGGGGTCCGCGTCCGCCCCTCGGTATACGGTATATATACGGGGGTCCGCGCCTCTCGGTATACGGTATATACGGGGTCCGCGCCCTCGGTCGGGTATACGGGGGTATATACGGGGTCCGCCCTCTCGGTATACGGTATATACGGCTCTCGGTATACGGTATACGGGGTCCGCGCTCTCGGTATACGGTATATATATACGGGGTCCGCGCTCTCGGTATACGGTATATACGGGGTCCGCGCTCTCGGTATACGGTATATACGGGGGTCCGCGCTCTCGGTATACGGTATATACGGGGTCCGCGCTCTCGGTATACGGTATATACGGGGTCCGCGCTCTCGGTATACGGTATATATACGGGGTCCGCGCTCTCGGTATACGGTATATACGGGGTCCGCGCTCTCTAATAACGGTATACTACGGCTATATATACGGGGTCCGCGCGCTCTCGGTATACGGTATATACGGGGTCCGCGCTCTCGGTACGGTATATACGGGGTCCGCGCTCTAGTATACGGTATATACGGGGTCCCGCGCTCTCGGTATATACGGTATATATACGGGTCCGCGCTCTCGGTATACGGTATATACGGGGTCCGCGCTCTCAGTATACGGTATATACGGGGTCCGCGCTCTCGGTATACGGTATATATACGGGGTCCGCGCTCTCGGTATACGGTATATACGGGGTCCGCGCTCTCGGTATACGTATATATACGGGGTCCGCGCTCTCGGTATACGGTATATACGGGGTCCGCGCTCTCGGTATACGGTATATACGGGGTCCGCGCTCTCGGTATATATACGGTATAATACGGTATATACGGGGTCCGCGCTCTCGGTATACGGTATATACGGGGTCCCGCGCTCTCGTAATATACGGTATAAATACGGGGTCCGCGCTCTCGGTATACGGTATATACGGGGTCCGCGCTCTCGGTATACGGTATATACGGGGTCCGCGCTCTCGGTATACGGTATATACGGGGTCCGCGCTCTCAGTATACGGTATATACGGGGGTCCCGCGCTCTCAGTATACGGTATATACGGGGTCCGCGCTCTCGGTATACGGTATATACGGGGTCCGCGCTCTCAGTATACGGTATATACGGGGGGCTCTCAGTATACGGTATATACGGGGTCCCGCGCTCTCAGTTATACGGTATATACGGGGTCCGCGCTCTCGGTATATATAACGGGGTCGGGGTCCGCGCTCTCAGTATACGGTATATACGGGGTCCGCGCTCTCAGTATACGGTATATACGGGGTCCGCGCTCTCAGTATACGGTATATACGGGGTCCGCGCTCTCAGTATACGGTATATACGGGGTCCGCGCTCTCAGCATATACGGTATATACGGGGTCCGCGCTCTCAGTATACGGTATATACGGGGTCCGCGCTCTCAGTATATACGGTATATACGGGGTCCGCGCTCTCAGTATACGGTATATACGGGGTCCGCGCTCTCAGTATCGGTATACGGTAGTATATATACGGGGTCCCGCGCTCTCAGTATACGGTATATACGGGGTCCGCGCTCTCTCAGTATACGGTATATACGGGGTCCGCGCTCTCAGTATACGGGTATATACGGGGTCCGCGCTCTCAGTATACGGTATATACGGGGTCCGCGCGCTCTCAGTATACGGTATATACGGGGTCCGCGCTCTCAGTATACGGTATATACGGGGGTCCGCGCTCTCAGTATACCTACTCAGTATACGGTATATAGTATACGGTATATACGGGGTCCGCGCTCTCAGTATACGGTATATACGGGGTCCACGCTCTCAGTATACGGTATATACGGGGTCACGCTCTCGGTATATACGGTATATAATACTCAGGTACGGTATATACGGGGTCACGCTCGCTCTCGGTATATACGGTATATACGGGGTCCGCGCTCTCAGTATACGGTATATACGGGGTCCCGTCGCTCTCAGTATACGGTATATACGGGGTCCGCGCTCTCAGTATACGGTATATACGGGGTCCGCGCTCTCAGTATACGGTATATACGGGGTCCACGTTCAGTATACGGTATATACGGGGTCCGCGCTCTCAGTATACGGTATATACGGGGTCCCACGCTCTCAGTATACGGTATATACGGGGTCCGCGCTCTCAGTATACGGTATATACGGGGTCCGCGCTCTCAGTATACGGTAGGGGTCCGCGCTCTCGTAACGGATTACGGGGGCCGCCTTCCCGGGTTCGGTTTTAAAAAGGGGTCCCGTTCGTAACGGTATTTTAAAGGGGTTACCCTCTCGTATACGGGATATACGGGGGCCCGCTTTTAAC
>CATNWA010002241.1:0-21344 GCA_951230385.1 Staurois parvus
CACCGCTCCTCATACATGGACCCGCCCCCTATCATCACCCAACTCCACCCCGAACCCCCCTCCCCTCTATAGGGGGAGGGGCACGACATTCATTGCCAGACCCCGCCTACACACTGCTTTGGGTAATCCCCAAATTCCCAACCCGAAGTCCTCCCCCATTCCTGAACCCCGGCCCGGGGGTTCCAGATCCTGAAAATCCTCCCGTTCCTGAACCCAAGATGGGTTTTGCTGTCCCGAAACTTACCGTATTGCTGAATCCGGGGATGGGCTTCTACCAATCCCGGAACTCCTCCCCGTTCCTTACCCCGGGGGGGGGGATCCTGAAACTGATCCGCTATTTCTGAATCCGGGACTGGGCTTTACCAATCCGAAACTCCTCCAAGTTCCCTTTATCCCGGGGAACTGTGCTTCTACCGATTCGCAAATCCTCCAAGATCCTTATCCCGAAACTCCGATCCACGAAACTCCTCCTGATCTGATCTGGGACTGGGGCTTTCTACCGATCCGAAACTCCTCCATCACGATCCTTATCACGGAGCACTGGGCTTCTCCGATCCCGAAACTCCTTCCTCGATCCCTTAACCCGGGACTGGGCTTCTACCGATCCCGAAACTCCTCCAATCCCTTAACCCGGGCTTCTTCTCCCGATCCCGAAACTCCTCCACGATCCCTGATACTGGGACTGGGCTTCTACCGATCCCTGAAACTCCTCCTCGATCCCTTAACCCGGGACTAGGCTTCTACGATCCTTGAACGCCTTGCGATCCCTGAAGCTGGACTGGCTTCTACCGATCCTGAAACTCCTCCACAATCCCTGAACCCGGGGGACTGGTCTTCCACTATCCGATCCTGAAACTCCTCCACAATCCCTGAACCCGGGACTGGTACTTCTTCTACACCGATCCTGAAACTCTGCCGCAATTCCTGAACCCAGGACTAGGCTTCTACCGATCCTGAAACTCCTACTGATCCCCGAACCCCGTGGGCTTCTTCCGATCCCAAAACTCCTCTGCAATCCCTGAACCCGGGACTGGGGCATTCTACCGATCCCGAAACTCATCCCCATTCCTGAACCCGTGACTGGGCTTCTACTGATCCCAAACTCATCCCGTGTATGAGGAGGGGTGGCTGTGGGGTCTTCTCTGTGTGTGAAGAGTGGGTGACTGTGGGGTTCTCTCTGTGTATGAGGAGTGGTGACTGTGGGGTTGTTTCTGTGTATGAGGAGTGGTCACTGTGGGGTCCTCTCTATGTATGAGGAGCGGTTACTGTGGGGGTCCTCTCCATGTATGAGGTTGTGGTGTCTGTGGTGTCTGTTCTGTGTATGAGGAGTGGTGACTGTGGGGGTCCTCTCCATGTATGAGGAGTGGTGTCTGTGGGTGTCTGTTCTGTGTATGAGGAGTGGTGACTGTGGGGATCCTCTCTGTGTATGAGGAGCGGTGACTGTGGGGGTCCTCTCTATGTATGAGGAGCGGTTACTGTGGGGGTCCTCTCCATGTATGAGGAGTGGTGTCTGTGGTGTCTGTCTGTGTATGAGGGAGTGGTGACTGTGGGATCCTCTCTGTGTATGAGGAGCGGTTACTGTGGGGTCCTCTCTGTGTATGAGGAGTGGTGACTGTGGGGGTCCTCTCTGTGTTTGAGGAGCGGTGACTGTGAGGTCCTCTCTGTTTTTGAGGAGCTGGTGACTGTGAGGCCCTCTCTGTGTTTGAGGAGCAGTGACTGTGGGGTCCTCTCTGTGTATGAGGAGCGGAGACTGTGGGGTCCTCTCTGTGTATGAGGAGCGGTGACTGTGGGGTCCTCTCTGTGTATGAGGAGCGCGGTGACTGTGGGGGTCCTCTCTGTGTATGAGGAGCGGTGACTGTGGGGTCCTCTCTCTGTGTATGAGGAGCGGTGACTGTGGGGTCCTCTCTGTGTATGAGGAGCGGTGACTGTGGGGTCCTCTCTGTGTATGAGGAGCGGTGACTGTGAGGCCCTCTCTGTTTTTGAGGAGCGGTGACTGTGGGGTCCTCTCTGTGTATGAGGAGTGGAGACTGTGGGGTCCTCTCTGTGTATGAGGAGCGGTGACTGTGGGGTCCTTTCTATGTATGAGGAGCGGTGACTGTGGGGTCCTTTCTATGTATGAGGAGCGGTGACTGTGGGGTCCTCTCTGTGTATGAGGAGCGGTGACTGTGGGGTTCTCTGATGGGTGGCTTTATCTGTGAAGCTCTGGGCCTGTCTTCCAGACCTCCCTGTATACATGAGGAGGACAAGTCATGAACAAAAAAAATCTTTATTTCAATGTCGGGATTGTTACACGGGAAGACGTTTTGTAGGACCGATGATGACCACTGATGACAGATGATGACCACTGATGACTGTAGATGATGACCATAGATGACAGATGATGACCATTGATGACTGTAGATGATCATAGGTGACTAATGATGACCATTGATGACCATATGATGACAGATGATGACCGTAGATGACAGATGATGACCACTGATGACAGATGATGACCACTGATGACAGATGATGACCATAGATGACAGATGATGACCACTGATGACAGATGATGACCACTGATGACAGATGATGACCATTGATGACTGTAGAGATGATCATAGGTGACTAATGATGACCATTGATGACCATAGATGACAGATGATGACCGTAGATAACAAACAGATGATGACCACTGATGACAGATGATGACCACTGATGACAGATGATGACCATAGATGACAGATGATGACCATTGATGACTGTAGATGATCATAGGTGACTAATGATGACCATTGATGACCATAGATGACAGATGATGACCGTAGATGACAGATGATGACCATTGATGACTGTAGATGATCATAGGTGACTAATGATGACCATAGATGAGCAGTGAAGATCAATGATGACCATAGATGACAGATGGTGACCATAAATGAACATAGATGACCAATGATAACCATTGATGACTGTAGATGATCATAGGTGACCAGTGACCATAGATGACCAGTGAGGATCAATGATGATGATTGATGACTGTAGATGGTCATAGGTGACCAATGATGACCATAGATGATGCATAGGTGACCAATGATGACCATAGATGACCAGTGAGGAGATCAGTGATGACCACAGATGACCATAGGTGACCAATGATGACCAATGAGGATCAATGATGACCAGTGAGGATCAATGAGGAACATTGATGACCATAGGTGACCAATGATGACCATTGATGACAACAAATGACCATTGATGACCACAGATGACCAGTGAGGATCAGTGATGACCACAGATGACCATAGGTGACCAGAGATGACCAGTGAGGATCAATGAGGAACATTGATGACCATAGTGTGACCAATGATGACCATTGATGACAACAAATGACCATTGATGACCATTGAGAAGCGATGGGCTCTCGGCACACGTCTGGCACATGGAGCGTCTTCTCCGGTCCTCCACCAGGGATCACGGTTTGTATTTGCACACGTAGTGTTTGACCAGCTTGCAGTTGCTGTCATTCCACTTTATGAACTCTGGAAGAAAGAGATGGACGTCATTATTGACCCACCTGGACGGAGCGTGGTTATCTGTGCGCCTTCGCTGTGTATTGGAGGGGATCCAGCCAATGGGGTTTCCCCATCACCTCCCCCATATATGGAATTCTGGGTCCTTCTGTGCCACATGGGACCCCTTCACAGGAATGACCTCTCCGTCCTACAACAATCACCACCCTCATTGGCTGCCTCCCGGTCCTTGCAGGATTCATTACCCAATCCAACAAGTGCTCCGCTGGAACCCGTTCATCCAGAAAAAGCAGGGAAGTTTGGTAATCAAAGCACCCCCAAAAGACAGGCCCCGCCCAGACACCCCTCGTTTTCTACGTACTCTCTATACAGGACAGCTCTCCGCAGTGCTCCTCCTTCTTGTTGTTGTCCGGCTGATTCGGCAACCAGGAGCGGTAATTGTACATGGAGCCATCGTTCCACTTCCAGCGACCGTTCTATGTGGAGACCATGGACGAAGAAAGACAAAGCGTCAGCTGTGCGGGGGGTCCCCCCAAATATCCATCTGAGCTGTGTGGGGGGGCCCCTAAATATCCATCTGAGCTGTGTGGGAGGGCCCCCAAATATGCATCTGAGCTGTGTGGGGGGGCCCCCAAATATACATCTGAGCTGTGTGGGGGGGCCCCCAAAAATATACATCTGAGCTGTGTGGGGGGGCCCCCAAATATACATCTGAGCTGTGTGTGGGGTCCCCCCAAATATACATCTGAGCTGTGTGTAGGGGTCCCCCCAATTATACATCTGAGCTGTGTGTGGGGTCCCCCCAAATATACATCTGAGCTGTGTGTGGGGTCCCCCCAAATATACATCTGAGCTGTGTGGGGGGGGCCCCCAAATATACATCTGAGCTGTGTGTGTGGGGTCCCCCCAAATATACATCTGAGCTGTGTGGGGGGGGCCCCCAAATATACATCTGAGCTGTGTGTAGGGGTTGCAAAGGTTAATGTTACAGCATTTTCCCTTTTACCCAGCGAGTCGGAATCACTGACTTCTTCTGTGGTACTACCACACCAATCCTATTCCACTCTGCAGCATTGTGTTCCTGACTTATCCATTACAGATCTCTATCCTCTCACCACGGACACCACGGATCTCTCTCCTCTCACCAAGGACCTCTCTCCTCTCACAAGGACCTCTCACCACGGATCTTTCTCCCCTCACCACGGATCTCTCTCCCCTCACCACGGATCTCTCTCCC
The DNA here is from genome assembly GCA_951230385.1 of Staurois parvus. NCBI lineage: Eukaryota > Metazoa > Chordata > Amphibia > Anura > Ranidae > Staurois > Staurois parvus. The sequence continues at coordinate 4,750 of CATNWA010002241.1, forward strand.
CTCACCACGGATCTCTCTCCCCTCACCACGGATCTCTCTCCCCTCACCACGGATCTCTCTCCTCTCACCATGGACCTCTCTCCTCTCACCACGGACCTCTCACCACAGATCTCTCTCCTCCTATCACAGATCTCTCTCTCTCTCACCATGGATCTCTCTCCTCTCACCATAGATCTCTCTCCCCTCTCTCCTCTCACCACCAGACCTCTCTCCTCTCACCACGGACCTCTCACCACGGATCTCTCTCTCTCACCATGGACATCTCTCCTCTCACCACGGACCTCTCTCCTCTCACCATGGACTCTCCTCTCACCACGGACCTCTCTCTCCTCTCACCACGGACCTCTCACCACGGATCTCTCTCTCTCACCATGGACATCTCTCCTCTCACTCTAACGGACGAATCTCTCACCTGGACCTCTCACCACAGATCTCTCTCTCGTCTCACCACGGTCCTCTCACCATGGATCTCTCACCTCTCAGCACGGACCTCTAACTACGGATCTCTCTACTCTCACCACGGACCTCTCTCCTCTCACCACGGATCTCTCTCCTCTCACCACGGATCTCTCTCCTCTCACCACGGACCTCTCACCACGGATCTCTCTCCTCTCACCACGGACCTCTCTCCTCTCTCACGGACCTCTCACCACGGATCTCTCTCCTCTCACCATGGACATCTCTCTTCTCACCACGGATCTCTCCTCTCAACATAGACTCACCTCTCCTCTCACCACGGATCTCTCACCACGGATCTCTCTCCTCTCACCACGGACCTCTCTCCTCTCACCACGGACCTCTCTCCTCTCACCACGGACATCTCTCCTCTCACCACGGACATCTCTCCTCTCACCACGGACATCTCTCCTCTCACCTCGGACATCTCTCTTCTAACCACGGATCTCTCTCCTCTCACCACGGACTCTCTCCTCTCACCACGGACCTCTCACCACGGATCTTTCTCCTCTCACCACAGATCTCTCTCCTCTCACCATGGACCTCTCTCCTCTCACCACGGACCTCTCACCACAGATCTCTCTCCTCTCACCACAGATCTCTCTCCTCCTCACCATGGACCTCTCACCACGGATCTCTCTCCTCTCACCACGGACCTCTCTCCTCTCACCACGGACCTCTCACCATGGCTCTCTCTCCTCTCACCATGGACATCTCTCCTCTCACCACGGATTTCTCACCACAGATCTCTCTCTCGTCTCACCACGGTCCTCTCACCATGGATCTCTCACCTCTCAGCACGGACCTCTAACTACGGATCTCTCTACTCTCACCACGGACATCTCTTCTCTCACCACGGATCTCTCCTCACAACATAGACCTCTCTCCTCTCACCACGGATCTCTCTCCTCCCACCACGGATCTCTCTCCTCCCACCACGGACATCTCCCCTCTCACCACGGATCTTTCTCCTCCCACCACGGACATCTCCCCTCCCACCACGGATCTCTCTCCTCCCACCACGGACATCTCCCCTCTCACCACGGAGATCTCCCCTCCCACCACAGATAACTCCCCTCCCACCATGGACATCTCCCCTCCCACCACGGATCTCTCCCCTCCTACCACGGATCTCTCTCCTCCCACCACGGACATCTTCCCTCCCACCACGGTCATCTCCCCTCCCACCACGGACATCTCTCATCTCACCATGGATCTCTCTCCTCTCACCACGGACCTCTCACCACAGATCTGTCTCCTCTCACCACAGACCTCTCTCCTCCCACCACGGATCTCTCACCTCTCACCACGGATCTCTCTCCTCTCACCACGGATCTCTCTCCTCTCACCACGGATCTCTCTCCTCTCACCACGGATCTCTCTCCTCTCACCACGGATCTCTCTCCTCTCACCACGGATCTCTCTCCTCTCACCACAGACCTCTCTCCTCCCACCACGGATCTTTCTCCTCCCACCACAGATCTCTCTCCTCCCTCCACGGATCTTTCTCCTCCCACCATGGATCTCTCTGCTCTCACCATGGACATCTCTCCTCCCACCACGGATTTGTCTCCTCTCACCACGGACCTCTCTCTTCCCACCATGGATCTCTCTCCTCTCACCACAGACCTCTCACCACAGACCTCTCTCTTCCCACCACGGATCTCTCTCTTCCCACCACGGATCTCTCTCCTCCCACCACGGATCTCTCTCCTCCCACCACGGATCTCTCTCCTCTCACCACGGACATCTCCCCTCCCAGCACGGATCTCTCTCCTCTCACCATGGACCTCTCTCACCACGGATCTCTCTCCTCTCACCACGGACATCTCCTCTTCCACCACAGATCTGTCTTCTCCCACCACGGATCTCTCTGCTCTCACCATGGATCTCTCCCCTCCCACCATGGATCTCTCTCCTCCCACCACGGATCTCTCTCCTCCCACCACGGATCTCTCTCCTCTCACCATGGTCCTCCCACCACGGACCTCTCTCCTCTCACCACGGACATCTCCCCTCCCACCACGGATCTCTCTCCTCTCACCACGGACATCTCCCCTCCCACCACGGACATCTCCCCTCCCACCACGGATCTCTATCCTCCCACCACGGATCTCTCTCCTCCCACCACGGACATCTCCCCTCTCACCACGGACATCTCCCCTCCCACCACGGATCTCTCCTCCCACTACGGATACCTCCCTTCCCACCACGGATCTCTCTCCTCCCACCACGGACATCTCCCCTCTCACCACGGACATCTCCCCTCCCACCACGGATCTCTCTCCTCTCACCACGGACATCTCCCCTCCCACCACAGACCTCTCCCCTCCCACCACGGACATCTCCCCCCCCCCACCACGGACATCTCCCCTCCCACCACGGATCTCTCTCCTCCCACAACGGACATCTCCCCTCTCACCACGGACATCTCCCCTCCCACCACAGATCTGTCTTCTCCCACTACGGATATCTCCCCTCCCACCACGGATCTCTCTCCTCCCACCACGGACATCTCCCCTCTCACCACGGACATCTCCCCTCCCACCACGGACATCTCCCCTCCCACCACGGATCTCTCCCCTCCCACCACGGATCTCTCTCCTCCAGCCACGGATGTCTCTCCTCCCACCACGGATGTCTCTCCTCTCACCACGGATCTCTCTCTCCTCCCACCACAGATCTGTCTTTTCCCACCATGGACCTCTCACCACGGATCTCTCTCCTCCCACCATGGACCTCTCACCACGGATCTCTCTCCTCCCACCATGGACCTCTCACCACGGATCTCTCTCCTCCCACCACGGATCTCTCTCCTCTCACCACGGATCTCTCTCCTCCCACCACGGACATCTCCCCTCTCACCACGGACATCTCCCCTCCCACCCACGGACCTCTCTTCTCCCACCACGGACATCTCCCCTCCCACCACGGACCTCTCTCCTCCCACCACGGACATCTCCCCTCTCACCACGGACATCTCCCCTCCCACCACGGATCTCTCTCCTCCCACCACGGATATCTCCCCTCCAACCACGGACCTCTCTCCTCTCTCACCTTGGACATCTCCCCTCTCACCACGGACATCTCCCCTCTCACCACGGATCTCTCTCCTCTCACCACGGACATCTCCCCTCCCACCACGGATCTCTCCCCTCCCACCACGGACCTCTCCCGTCCCACCACGGACCTCTCCCCTCCCACCACGGATCTCTCCCCTCCCACCACGGATCTCTCTCCTCCCACCACGGATCTCTCCCCCCTCCCACCACGGATCTCTCCCTTCCCACCACGGATCTCTCCCCTCCCAACACGGAACTCTCTCCCTCCCACCACGGATCTCTCTCCTCCCACCACGGACCTCTCCCGTCCCACCACGGACCTCTCCCGTCCCACCACGGACCTCTCCCCTCCCACCACGGACCTCTCCCCTCCCACCACGGACCTCTCTCCTCCCACCACGGATTTCTCTCTTCTCACCACGGATCTCTCCCCTCCCACCACGGATCTCTCCCCTCCCACCACGTATCTCTCTCCTCCCACCACGTATCTCTCTCCTCCCACCACAGATCTCTCTCCTCCCACCACAGATCTCTCTCCTCTCACCACGGACCTCTCCCCTCCCACCACGGATCTCTCTCCTCCCACCACGGATCTCTCTCCTCCCACCACGGATCTCTCTCCTCCCACCACAGATCTCTGTCTCTTCTCCCACCATGGACCTCTCACCACGGATCTCTCTCCTCCCACCACGGATCTCTCTCCTCCCACCACGGATCTCTCCTCCCACCACGGATCTCTCTCGTCCCACCACGGACCCTCTCCCCTCCCACCACGGACCTCTCCCCTCCCACCACGGATCTCTCCCCTCCCACCATGGATCTCTCCCCTCCCACCACGGATCTCTCTCCTCTCACCACGGATCTCTCTCCTCCCACCACGGATCTCTCCTCCCACCACGGATCTCTCTCCTCCCACCACGGATCTCTCCTCCCACCACGGATCTCTCTCCTCCCACCACGGATCTCTCTCCTCTCACCACGGATCTCTCTCCTCTCACCACGGATCTCTCCCCTCCCACCACGTATCTCTCTCTCCTCCCACCACGTATCTCTCTCCTCCCACCACGTATCTCTCTCCTCCCACCACGGATCTCTCTCCTCCCAACACGGATCTCTCTCCCCACCACGGATCTCTCCCCTCCCACCACCGGATCTCTCCCCTCCCACCACGGACATCTCCCCTCCCACCACGGACCTCTCTCCTCCCACCACGGACCTCTCTCCTCCCACCACGGACCTCTCCCCTCCCACCACGGACCTCTCCCCTCCCACCACGGACCTCTCCCCTCCCACCACGGATCTCTCCCCTCCCACCACGGATCTCTCCCCCCTCTCACCACGGATCTCTCTCCTCTCACCACGGATCTCTCTCCTCTCACCATGGATCTCTCTCCCCTCCCACCACGGATCTCTCCCCTCCCACCACGGATCTCTCTCCTCCCACCATGTATCTCTCTCCTCCCACCACGTATCTCTCTCCTCCTCCCACCACGTATCTCTCTCCTCCCACCACGTATCTCTCTCCTCTCACCACGGACCTCTCCCCTCCCACCACGGATCTCTCTCCTCCCACCACGGATCTCTCTCCTCCCACCACGGATCTCTCTCCTCCCACCACAGATCTGTCTTCTCCCACCATGGACCTCTCACCACGGATCTCTCTCCTCCCACCATGGACCTCTCACCACGGATCTCTCTCCTCCCACCACGGATCTCTCTCTCCTCTCACCACTCTCCTCCTCACCACGGATCTCTCTCCTCCCACCACGGATCTCTCTCCTCCCACCATGGATCTCTCTCCTCCCACCACGGACATCTCCCCTCCCACCACGGACATCTCCCCTCCCACCACGGACATCTCCCCTCCCACCACGGTTCTCTCTCCTCCCACCATGGACATCTCCCCTCCCACCACGGATCTCTCTCCTCCCACCATGGACATCTCCCCTCCCACCACGGATCTCTCTCCTCTCACCTGCTCAGGGTCATGCAGTCCAATCCACACTGGCTGGTTCTTCTGGTAGGCAGAGATATGGGAGGCAATGATATCGGCTTCAGCAGAGTCCATAACGGAGGCCAGATGTGCTCCATGTCCATATGACTGGCAGTCGTACTGTGAAGAGAGAAGGTAGTCAGAGAGGCCCCTCCCCATCTAGTCCCACCCCTGAGGAGTCACATGCGAGACCATTGTTTCCACTGATCACCCACTGAACATTGAGGACTGAGTGATTCCCATAACTGGTGCAGACAGAGTCTGGTGCAGCTCTGCATAACAACCAATCAGCTTCCAGGATTTATTGTCAAAGCCTAGTTGGATGAGCTGAGGTTAGAAGCTGATTGGCTGCCATGCAGAGCTGCACCGGATTCTGAGTGCTCCGGTTGTATTAAATCCCCATCTACCAGCCACTGTTCATAGACGATGGGGGAGGGGGGGTTCTTAGCTGGACTTGCGTTTTATTTGTCATTCAGACTTTCAAACACAAGTTAATCTAAGACTGTCCAGAGGGTGACAACACCGCTGTGTGATTTCCCTGCAGAATGAACTGCGTGGTCACCCCCTGGAAATAGACTATTGGCAGGAGCCCCTCTGTTGGAAAGCAATTGTCCCCCCAATGTCTGCTGGGAACATTTCCAGACAGTACAGAGCACATCCTTCTGACTGGTGACTGAGATGGGGCCCCTGGAAAGGCCTAGCAGGGTGTACATGTAAATGCTGGGAAGCTGTGCAGAGTGTAGATGGGGCCCCGAGGGGAAGAAGAGCTGTTCAGAGTGTAGATGGGGCCCCTGTGAGAGGCTGTGCAGGGTGTAGATGGGGCCCCTGGGAGAGGCTGTGCAGGGTGTAGATGGGGCCCCTGAGAGAGGCTGTGCAGGGTGTAAATGGGGCCCCTGGGAGAGGCTGTGCAGGGTGTAGATGGGGCCCCTGGGAGAGGCTGTGCAGGGTGTAGATGGTGCCCCTGGGAGAGGCTGTGCAGGGTGTAGATGGGGCCCCTGGGAGAGGCTGTGCAGGGTGTAGATGGGGCCCCTGGTAGAGGCTGTGCAGGGTGTAGATGGGGCCCCTGGGAGAGGCTGTGCAGGGTGTAGATGGGGCCCCTGGGAGAGGCTGTGCAGGGTGTAGATGGGGCCCCTGGGAGAGGCTGTGCAGGGTGTAGATGGGGCCCCTGTGGGAGGAGTCAGTGTGAGATGAAGAATTTGGGCAACTGGTTGGTCCCGCCCACTGTTGGGTAGTGATGGCTGATTGGCAGGTTGTAGGTCACACCTCCACCCACTAATCCTCCAATCAATACTGGAGTCCCCGAGACTCCGCCCTCTCCTGGAGTAATAGGAATAAATGGAGCGTTCTCACCTCAGCCTCCGCCCAGCTCAGGGGGTATCGGAAGTATCCATAGCAATTCGCCTTGTAGAAGAACCATCCGGGGGGGCAACTGCTCCGCGCCTTCCCACCTGGAGTAACAACAATCATTACTCAGGGAGATGTATAGAGGGGTAATAATACTCTGTGTATGATGGAGGTGTGGAGGGGTAATAATACTCTGTGTATGATGGAGGTGTGGAGGGGTAATAATACTCTGTATGATGGAGGTGTGGAGGGGTAATAATACTCTGTGTATGATGGAGGTGTGGAGGGGTAATAGTACTCTGTATGATGGAGGTGTGGAGGGGTAATAGTACTCTGTATGATGGAGGTGTGGAGGGGTAATAGTACTCTGTATGATGGAGGTGTGGAGGGGTAATAATACTCTGTATGATGGAGGTGTGGAGGGGTAATAATACTCTGTATGATGGAGGTGTGGAGGGATAATAATACTCTGTGTATGATGGAGGTGTGGAGGGGTAATAATACTCTGTATGATGGAGGTGTGGAGGGGTAATAGTACTCTGTATGATGGAGGTGTGGAGGGGTAATAATACTCTGTATGATGGAGGTGTGGAGGGGTAATAATACTCTGTATGATGGAGGTTGGAGGGGTAATAATACTCTGTATGATGGAGGTGTGGAGGGGTAATAATACTCTGTATGATGGAGGTGTGGAGGGGTAATATACTCTGTATGATGGAGGTGTGGAGGGGTAATAATACTCTGTATGATGGAGGTGTGGAGGGGTAATAATACTCTGTATGATGGAGGGTTTGGAGGGGTAATAATACTCTGTATGATGGAGGTGTGGAGGGGTAATAATACTCTGTATGATGGAGGTGTGGAGGGGTAATAATACTCTGTATGATGGAGGTGTGGAGGGGTAATAATACTCTGTATGATGGAGGTGTGGAGGGGTAATAATACTCTGTATGATGGAGGTGTGGAGGGGTAATAATACTCTGTATGATGGAGGTGTGGAGGGGTAATAGTACTCTGTATGATGGAGGTGTGGAGGGGTAATAATACTCTGTATGATGGAGGTGTGGAGGGGTAATAATACTCTGTATGATGGGGGTGTGGAGGGGTAATAATACTCTGTATGATGGAGGTGTGGAGGGGTAATAATACTCTGTATGATGGAGGTGTGGAGGGGTAATAATACTCTGTATGATGGAGGTGTGGAGGGGTAATAATACTCTGTATGATGGAGGTGTGGAGGGGTAATAATACTCTGTATGATGGAGGTGTGGAGGGGTAATAATACTCTGTATGATGGAGGTGTGGAGGGGTAATAATACTCTGTATGATGGAGGTGTGGAGGGGTAATAATACTCTGTATGATGGAGGTGTGGAGGGGTAATAATACTCTGTATGATGGAGGTGTGGAGGGGTAATAATACTCTGTATGATGGAGGTGTGGAGGGGTAATAATACTCTGTATGATGGAGGTGTGGAGGGGTAATAGTACTCTGTATGATGGAGGTGTGGAGGGGTAATAATACTACTGTGTATGATGGAGGTGTGGAGGGGTAATAATACTCTGTATGATGGAGGTGTGGAGGGGTAATAATACTCTGTATGATGGAGGTGTGGAGGGGTAATAATAATACTGTGTATGATGGAGGGTGTGGAGGGGTAATAATACTCTGTATGATGGAGGTGTGGAGGGGTAATAATACTCTGTATGATGGAGGTGTGGAGGGGTAATAATACTCTGTGTATGATGGAGGTGTGGAGGGGTAATAATACTCTGTATGATGGAGGTGTGGAGGGGTAATAGTACTCTGTATGATGGAGGTGTGAAGGGGTAATATGATGGAGGTGTGGAGGGGTAATAATACTCTGTATGATGGAGGTGTGGAGGGGTAATAATACTCTATATGATGGAGGTGTGGAGGGGTAATAGTACTCTGTATGATGGAGGTGTGGAGGGGTAATAATACTCTGTATGATGGTGGAGGGGTAATAATACTCTGTATGTGGAGGTGTGGAGGGTAATAATACTCTGTATGATGGAGGTGTGGAGGGGTAATAATACTCTATATGATGGAGGTGTGGAGGGGTAATAATACTCTGTATATGGTGGAGGGGTAATAATACTCTGTATGATGGAGGTGTGGAGGGGTAATAATACTCTGTATGATGGAGGTGTGGAGGGGTAATAATACTCTGTATGATGGAGGTGTGGAGGGGTAATAATACTCTATGTATGATGGAGGTGTGGAGGGTAATAATACTCTGTATGATGGAGGTGTGGAGGGGTAATAATACTCTGTATGATGGAGGTGTGGAGGGGTAATAATACTCTGTATGATGGAGGTGTGGAGGGGTAATAATACTCTGTATGATGGAGGTGTGGAGGGGTAATAATACTCTGTATGATGGAGGGTGTGGAGGGGTAATAATACTCTGTATGATGGAGGTGTGGAGGGGTAATAATACTCTGTATGATGGAGGTGTGGAGGGGTAATAATACTCTGTATGATGGAGGTGTGGAGGGGTAATAATACTCTGTATGATGGAGGTGTGGAGGGGTAATAATACTCTGTATGATGGAGGTGTGGAGGGGTAATAATACTCTGTATGATGGAGGTGTGGAGGTAATAATAATAGGTGTGGAGGGGTAATATTATACTCTGTATGATGGAGGTGTGGAGGGGTAATAATACTCTGTATGATGGAGGTGTGGAGGGGTAATAATACTCTGTATGATGGAGGTGTGGAGGGGTAATAATACTCTGTATGATGGAGGTGTGGAGGGGTAATAATACTCTGTAGTGGCAGGAAGCACCGAGATGAATAGTTTCGGTGTGGAGGGGTAATAATACTCTGTATGCGGAGGTGTGGAGGGGTAATAATACTCTGTATGTTATGGAGGTGTGGAGGGGTAATAAATACTCTGTATGCGGAGGTGTGGATGGGGGTAATAATCTCTGTATGATGGAGGTGTGCGGAGATTTCGGGGTGCGGAGAGTCGGTGTGCGGAGAGTCGGGGCGCGGAGGTGCGGAGATGCGCGGAAATAGTACCTCTGTATGATGCGGTGAGAGGTCGGTGTGCGGAGAGTCGGTGTGCGGAGAAGTAGTTCGGTGTGCCCGGTGCGGAGAGAGTGTGCGCGGAGACCTTCTGTAATCCGGGTGACGGAGCGAGCCGAGAAGCAGAACTGGCAAAGGAGCCGCCATGAGGAGATTCATGAATGCTGAGAATCTGCATGTGAGGGTCAGTGTGCGCGGAGAGTCGGGGTGCGGAGAGTCGGTGTGCGGAGAGTCGGGGCGCGGAGAGTCGGAGCGCGGAGAGTGCGGAGAGTCGGTGCGGAGAGTCGATGCGGAAAATCGGTGTGTGGAGAGTCGGTGCGGAGAGTCGTGTGCGGAGAGTCGGTGCGCGGAGAGTCGGTGCGCGGAGAGTCGGTGCGCGGAGAGTCGGGGTGCGGAGAGTCGGGGTGCGGAGAGTCGGTGGCGGGGAGAGTCGGTGTGCGGAGAGTCGGTGCGCGGAGAGTCGGTGCGCGGAGAGTCGGGGTGCGGAGAGTCGGGGCGCGGAGAGTCGGGGCGCGGAGAGTCGGGGCGCAGAGAGTCGGGGCGCGAGAGAGTCGGTGCGGAGAGTCGGGGTGCGGAGAGTCGGTGCGCGGAGAGTCTGTGCGGAGAGTCTGTGCGGAGTGTGTGCGGAGAGTCGGTGTGCGGAGAGTCGGTGTGCGGAGAGTCGGGGTGCGGAGAGTCGGTGCGCGGAGAGTCGGTGCGCGGAGAGTCGGGGTGCGGAGAGTCGGTGCGCGCAGAGAGTCGGTGCGCGGAGAGTCTGTGCGGAGAGTCGGTGCGGAGAGTCGGTGCGTGCGGAGAGTCGGGTGCGGAGAGTCGGTGTGCGGAAAGTCGGTGTGCGGAGAGTCGGTGTGCGGAGAGTCGGTGTGCGCGGAGTCGGTGTGCGGAGAGTCGTGTGCGCGGAGAGTCGGTGTGGAGAGTCGGTGTGCGGAGAGTCGGTGTGCGGAGAGTCGGTGGTGTTCTCCTACCTGTGTCTCGTGGTTGTGGATCTCCTCCCTCGGGTTCGCCGTCTATTTATCCTCCGAGGGATTTTCCTCTCCGGATCATAAACTGAGATTTGTCTACAGATAACAACAGATGGAGATCGTCCCAACACAGGACCTCCTCCTCCCTCCTCCGCCATTCTCCTCCATCTCCATCCTCCTCCATCCATTCACCTCCATCCTCCTCCATCTGCCCTCTCTGGGCTCCTCCTCCATTATCTTCCATCCCCCCCCCCCCCCCCCCCCCCCCCCCCCCCCCCCCCCCCCCCCCCCCCCCCCCCCCCCCCCCACCCCCCACCCCTCTATCCCACCTCACCCCCCCAACACACCTCTATCCCACCTCACCCAACCCCCCCCCCCCCCCCACACCTCTATCCCACCTCACCCAACCCCACACCCAACCCCCCCCCCCCCCACACCTCTATCCCACCTCACCCACCCCCCCCCCCCCACACCTCTATCCCACCTCACCCAACCCCCCCCCCCCACACCTCTATCCCACCTCACCCCCCCCACACCTCTATCCCACCTCACCCAACCCCCCCCCCCACACCTCTATCCCACCTCACCCAACCCCCCCCCACACCTCTATCCCACCTCACCCAACCCCCCCCCACACCTCTATTCCACCTCACCCCCCCCACACCTCTATCCCACCTCACCCAACCCCCCCCACACACTCCATCCCATCTGGAGCAGCTCTGCATAGAAACCAATCAGCTTCCATGTTTTATTGCCAAAATAAAAGTGGAATGCAGGGGTCAGGAGTACGTGGCGCACATAGTGCAGGGGTTAGGAGTAAGCAATGCACAGAGTGCAGGGGTCAGGGAGTAAGTGGCGCACATAGTGCAGGGGTCAGGAGTAAGTGGAGCACAGAGTGCAGGGGTCAGGAGTAAGTGGAGCACAGAGTGCAGGGGTCAGGAGTACGTGGAGCACAGAGTGCAGGGGTCAGGAGTACGTGGAGCACAGAGTGCAGGGGTCAGGAGTAAGTGGAGCACAGAATGCAGGGGTCAGGAGTAGGTGGAGCACAGAATGCAGGGGTCAGGAGTAGGTGGAGCACAGAATGCAGGGGTCAGGAGTAAGCAATGCACAGAGTGCAGGGGTCAGGAGTAAGCGACGCACATAGTGCAGGGGTCAGGAGTAGGTGGAGCACAGAATGCAGGGGTTAGGAGTAAGTGGCGCACATAGTGCAGGGGTCAGGAGTAAGTGGAGCACAGAGTGCAGGGGTCAGGAGTACGTGGAGCACAGAGTGCAGGGGTCAGGAGTAATTGGTGCACAGAATGCAGGGGTCAGGAGTAAGTGGCGCACATAGTGCAGGGGTCAGGAGTAATTGGTGCACAGAGTGCAGGGGTCAGGAGTAATTGGTGCACAGAGTGCAGGGGTCAGGAGTAAGTGGCGCACATAGTGCAGGGGTCAGGAGTAAGTGGAGCACAGAGTGCAGGGGTCAGGAGTAATTGGTGCACAGAGTGCAGGGGTCAGGAGTAAGTGGCGCACATAGTGCAGGGGTCAGGAGTAAGTGGAGCACAGAATGCAGGGGTCAGGAGTAATTGGTGCACAGAGTGCAGGGGTCAGGAGTAATTGGTGCACAGAGTGCAGGGGTCAGGAGTAAGTGGCGCACATAGTGCAGGGGTCAGGAGTAAGTGGAGCACAGAGTGCAGGGGTCAGGAGTAAGTGGCGCACAGAGTGCAGGGGTCAGGATCACATCAATTAAAGCTGAGCACACACATTGCCAGATTAGATTCAGTCCTCTGTTACATAGAATCACCTTCACCGGGTCAGGGGCCCCTCTACTGGGTCAGGGGCCCCTCCACTACGTGGCCTGCAATGGGAACTGACATGGCAGTGCCCCAGCTCCCATCAATGTGCCCCATGGCAGTGCCCAGCTCCCATCAATGTACCCCATGGCAGTGCCCAGCTCCCCATCAATGTGCCCCATGGCAGTGCCCAGCTCCCCCAATAAATGTGCCCCCATGGCAGTGCCCAGCTCCCATCAATGTATGCCCATGGCAGTGCCCCAGCTCATCATACAATGTGCCATGGCAGTGCCCAGCTATCCAATGAAGCCCCATGGCAGTGCCCAGCTCCCCATTCAATGTACCCCATGGCAGTGCCCAGCTCCCCATCAATGTTCCCCATGGCAGTGCCCAGCTATCCATCAATGTGCCCATGGCAGTGCCCAGCTCCCCATCAATGTGCCCATGGCAGTGCCCAGCTATCCATCATGTGCCCCATGGCAGTGCCAGCTCCCATCAATGTACCCCATGGCAGTGCCCAGCTCCCCATCAATGTGCCCCATGGCAGTGCCCAGCTCCCATCAATGTGCCCCATGGCAGTGCCCAGATTCCATCAATGTACCCCATGGCAGTGCCCAGCTCATCCTGTTAATGTGCCCCATGGCAGTGCCCAGCAGCTCCCCAAATGTACCCCATGGCAGTGCCCCAGCTCAGTGCCCAGCTATCCGTGCCCAAATGAGCCCCATGGCAGTGCCCAGATCCCCATCAATGTACCCCATGGCAGTGTGCCCAGCTCCCCATCAATGTGCCCCATGGCAGTGCCCAGCTCCCCATCAATGTGCCCATGGCAGTGCCCAGCTATCCCATCAATGTGCCCCATGGCAGTGCCCACCTCCCATCAATGTACCCCATGGCAGTGCCCAGCTCCCCATCAATGTGCCCATGGCAGTGCCCAGCTCCCCATCAATGTACCCCATGGCAGTGCCCAGCTCCCCATCAATGTACCCCATGGCAGTGCCCAGCTCCCCATCAATGTGCCCCATGGCAGTGCCCAGCCATCCATCAATGTACCACATGGCAGTGCCCAGCTATCCCCATCAATGTGCCCCATGGCAGTGCCCAGCTCCCATCAATGTGCCCATGGCAGTGCCCAGCTCCCCATCAATGTGCCCCATGGCAGTGCCCAGCTCCCATCAATGTACCCCATGGCAGTGCCCAGCTCCCCATCAATGTGTGCCCCATGGCAGTGCCCAGCTCCCATCAATGTGCCCCCATGGCAGTGCCCACTCCCCATCAATGTACCCATGGCAGTGCCCAGATCCCCATCAATGTGCCCCATGGCAGTGCCCAGCTCCCCATCAATGTACCCCATGGCAGTGCCCAGCTCCCATCAATGTGCCCCATGGCAGTGCCCAGCTCCCATCAATGTACCCCATGGCAGTGCCCAGCTCCCCATAAATGTGCCCCATGGCAGTGCCCAGCTCCCCATCAATTGTACCCCATGGCAGTGTTCAGCTCCCCATCAATGTGCCCCATGGCAGTGCCCAGCTCCCCATCAATGTTCCCCATGGCAGTGCCCAGCTATCCATCAATGTGCCCATGGCAGTGCCCAGCTCCATCAATGTGCCCATGGCAGTGCCCAGCTCCCCATCAATGTGCCCATGGCAGTGCCCAGCTATCCATCAATGTGCCACATGGCAGTGCCCAGCTATCCATCCAATGTGCCCCATGGCAGTGCCCAGCTCCCATCAATGTACCCCATGGCAGTGCCCAGCTCCCCATCAATGTGCCCCATGGCAGTGCCCAGCTCCCATCAATGTGCCCCATGGCAGTGCCCAGATTCCATTCAATGTACCCCCATGGCAGTGCCCAGCTCCCTGTCAATGTGCCCCATGGCAGTGCCCAGATCCCCATTATGTGTACCCCATGGCAGTGCCCAGCTCCCTGTAAATGTGCCCCATGGCAGTGCCCAGATCCCCATCAATGTACCCCATGGCAGTGTCCAGCACCCCATCAATATGCCCATGGCAGTGCCCAGCTCCCCATCAATGTGCCCATGGCAGTGCCCAGCTATCCATCAATGTGCCCCATGGCAGTGCCCAGCTCCCAATCAATGTGCCCCATGGCAGTGCCCAGCTCCCCATCAATGTACCCCATGGCAGTGCCCAGCTCCCCATCAATGTACCCCATGGCAGTGCCCAGCTCCCCATCAATGTACCCCATGGCAGTGCCCAGCTCCCCATAAATGTGCCCCATGGCAGTGCCCAGCTATCCATCAATGTGCCCCATGGCAGTGCCCAGCTCCCCATCAATGTGCCCCATGGCAGTGCCCAGCTCCTCATCAATGTGCCCCATGGCAGTGCCCAGCTCCCCATCAATGTGCCCCATGGCAGTGCCCAGCTCCCATCAATGTGCCCATGGCAGTGCCCAGCTCCCCATCAATGTGCCCCATGGCAGTGCCCAGCTCCCCATCAATGTGCCCCATGGCAGTGCCCAGCTCCCTATCAATGTGCCCCATGGCAGTGCCCAGCTCCCCATCAATGTACCCCATGGCAGTGCCCAGCTCCCCATCAATGTGCCCATGGCAGTGCCCAGCTCCCCATCAATGTACCCCATGGCAGTGCCCAGCTATCCATCAATGTGCCCATGGCAGTGCCCAGCTCCCCATCAATGTGCCCATGGCAGTGCCCAGCTCATCATCAATGTGCCCATGGCAGTGCCCAGCTCCCCATAAATGTGCCCATGGCAGTGCCCAGCTCCCATCAATGTGCCCCCATGGCAGTGCCCAGCTCCTCATCAATGTGCCCCATGGCAGTGCCCAGCTCCCCATCAATGTGCCCCATGGCAGTGCCCAGCTCCCATCAATGTACCCCATGGCAGTGCCCAGCTCCCCATCAATGTGCCCCATGGCAGTGCCCAGCTCCCCATCAATGCCCCATGGCAGTGCCCAGCTCCCCATAATGAGCCCCATGGCAGTGCCCAGATCCCCATCAATTGTACCCCATGGCAGTGCCCAGCTCCCCATCAATGTGCCCATGGCAGTGCCCAGCTCCCCATCAATGTGCCCATGGCAGTGCCCAGCTATCCCATCAATGTGCCCATGGCAGTGCCCAGCTCATCCCCATCAATGTGCCCATGGCAGTGCCCTACTCCCATAAATGTGCCCATGGCTCCCAGCTCCCATCAATGTGCCCATGGCAGTGCCCAGCTCCCTATCAATGTGCCCATGGCAGTGCCCAGCTATCCATCAATGTGCCCCATGGCAGTGCCCAGCTGCCCTCATTAATGTTCCCATGGCAGTGCCCAGCTATCCTTCAATGTGCCCATGGCAGTGCCCACTCCTCATCAATGTGCCCCATGGCAGTGCCCAGCTTCTCCATCAAGGTGGCCCATGGCGATGCACCCAGCTCCTAATCAATGTGCCCATGGCAGTGCCCAGCTCTCATCAATGTGCCCATGGCAGTGCCCCAGAATCTCCTGGCATCAATGACCCCATGGTCCAGTGCCCAGCTCCCCATCAATGTGCCCCTGGCAGTGCCCAGGTCCCATCAATGTGCCCATGGCAGTGCCCAGCATCATCCATCAATGTATGTCCCCCATGGCAGTGCCCAGCTCCCCATCAATGTGCCCCATGGCAGTTGCCCAGCCCCCCATGTGCCCCATGGCAGTGCCCAGCTTCTCATCAATGTGCCCATGGCAGTGCCCAGCTATCCATCAATGTGCCCATGGCAGTGCCCAGCTCCTCATTCAATGTCCCATGGCAGTGCCACTCCCATCAATGTCCCATGGCAGTGCCCCGCCCCCATCAATGTCCCCCCTGGCAGTGCCCCAAAACAACCCCTCAAAGTTCCCCCTGGGGGCCCAGCTTCCACAAGTTCCCCCTGGCAGTGCCCACTATCCATCAATGGCCCATGGGAGGCCCAGCTCCCCTCAATTGCCCCTGGCAGTGCCCCGCTCCCCAATATTTATGGGGGCC
>CATNWA010002242.1:0-23519 GCA_951230385.1 Staurois parvus
GCTGAGGGTCGTCATACAAGACGGCCATGGCCCAAAAGAATTCGGTCACGGAGTCAAGATGGGGGTCGTGCTTCTCCATCAGACGGTGAGCCCAATCCTGGGGCTCATCCTGAAGGAGAGGGAGACTATAAACCCCACCTTGACGGTCTCAGTGGTGAACGTGCGGGGTTGTAAGTCAAAGTATAGGGTGCAGGCGTTCCGGAAGGCTCGGAAGCGGCTCCGATCACCACGGAATCGTTCCGGCAGAGGAACGCGGGGTTCAGGAGCTAGGGATGTGGCAACCGCTCCGGATACCGGGTTAGCGGGAGGTCCTGCAGGTGGAGGACTCTGAGCAGGGGGAGTCAGGGGGGCTATTGACTCCATGCGGTCCTCCAGTCGGGCGCAGCGACTGTGGAAGTTCTGAAAAGCCTGGGTCAAGGTGGCCAGGTGCTGACAAATATCCTCTAGGGACGCCGGTCCACTTCCTGGCTCTGTCATGGCCTCAAGGTACTGTTATGATCCGCCAGGTGGTGCCTCAGGCTGCCAACTGACAGACCTACTCAGAGCGTGGGGTCTAAGCCTGGGCTGTGCTTTCACCAGAGCCCCTGATGGTGGGGATGGACTTGAAACAGTCCCGGGCCAGGTCACGACCTCCGAGCAGGCCCGCCAGTGGCTGAGGAGACCCTTGGGGACAGGTACCGGGAGAGCCAGATATGAAGAGGATGGCGGCCCCAGCAGGGTAGTAACGGATCGTGGGCCCGTGAGGGTAAGCGGGGTACAGAATCGGTAGGCGAGAGTAGTCGGGTCACACGCAGGGTCAGCAGGGAAGTCAATCCGTAGAATGGTCAGGGCAATCCGGGTCAAACGCAGGAGCGGGCAGAATAGTCAGGACAATCCGGGTCAAACGCAGGAGCAGGCAGAATAGTCAGGACAATCCGGGTCAAACGCAGGAGCAGGCAGAGTAGTCAGGACAATCCGGGTCAAACGCAGGAGCAGGCAGAATAGTCAGGGTCAATCAGGGTCACAAGATAGGTGCAGGAACTCAGGATCACAGAAGACCTTGCGGCAATCTGTGACAGTGCAGGGCATCTTTAAATAGTGCGCCCTGCACTGTCATTGGCCGGCTAGGACGCGCCCCCGGCTGTCATTGGACGCCTGAGGCGCGCCCGCGGCTCCTACTGCGCATGCGCGGCGTCCTGTCAGCCGCGGCTCGCCGGGACCTAGTGCCTGTGTCCCGGCGCGATCCGCCGCCACTGCGCATGCGCGAGGGACGGAGCCGCGATCGCGGACCCTGGAGCCGTGGTCCCTGACACCCCTATAGTAATTCATCCCCCCTATAGTAATTCATCCCCCGTAGTAATTCATCCCCGTAGTAATTCATCCCCCCTATAGTAATTCATCCCCCCTATAGTAATTCATCCCCCGTAGTAATTCATCCCCCATAGTAATTCATCCCCCCTATAGTAATTCATCCCCCGTAGTAATTCATCCCCCGTAGTAATTCATCCCCCCTATAGTAATTCATCCCCCCTATAGTAATTCATCCCCCATAGTAATTCATTCCCCATATTGTGTGAATTCACTTACCTGTGCTCCGCGCGTTCCTCTCGCTGGGTTCCCGCGCCGTTCTGGTCTTCAGGGCGGACTGTGAGAGGAGAGGAGTTCGTCACGCTGCCCCGCCTACATCCGGGCTGCCCCGCCTACATCCTGACAGCCAATGTTTGCCAGCGGGCGCCCGGCACACAGAAGATCTACATTAAAAGAGCCGTGGCTTGCCGACCCTATTGCCTGTCACCTGGTGGGCAGTGTGCTCCGGAGCCGCAGGAAAGGTGAAAAAGAGCCGCATGCCCGGCATTATTTTCGAAAAAAAAATTCAATATGTAAAAAAGAAAAAGAGTGTAAAAACCACTACCACCACCACCACACATAAATAAAAAGACAATATTGTCTGTCTCCACTGCAGCTGCTCAGCCAGCACACACATCCACACACATCACATACTAACCACTAGTTAATAGAACCAAGGGACTCATCAAGAGTGCCAACTAGCTTCAGTACTAAATTGCTCTTTTATACTACACTTTTTTTTACGGCAGGAGATGTCCCCTCAACCACCCTCTCTGGTCCCTGGTTCTTTTAATTTCCCCCTCCCCCTCTCCCCATTTTTTACTTTTCTGTCTCCCTTTCCACCTGTGCTTCTTTCTTCCTTTATCCTTTCCTTAATCCTTATCCCTCAACTATGCCTACAAAAGATTCTGGAAATCTGGTGAACATCAGATTCATATAATAGACTGACAGAATACCCTTTCTGTGAGATGTAGGACTGACAATTCCCGCTTTACCTACTGCAGTGTAATGCATGTTAACTTCAGTTTAATTGTTTGACTATGCCTTCATATACAGACACTGATTATCTGATGCAATGTAATTTGTCACCACGTCAGTTCTTGATGTAAGCCTATAAACAAAACAAATTCGGAAAAAAAGAGTGCCAACTATGTCTGCCCTTTCCATTCTCCTCCTCCACCTTTCGTAGAAACTGTACTATTAATTCTATGAAAGAAAAATGACCTATGAATGGAGGAGGGGGACCTTTCATTCATTGGTCTGTCCTTCAATCATAGACCGGGTCTCATTCATGGAAGTGTAATGCTACCCCCAAAGGGGCCACTGGTAATGCCAGAACAGAACAGAGGCTGCCCACCAAAACAAGCAGCAGCCCATGTACCCCAGTTCCAATAACTCCAATAACTCATCCTAGGGGATGTTTATTGGAAATGTATTGCTCAAAGAACTTTAAACAGGAGAGGGGTTAGGGCATGGGATACTCCAAAATGAATAGCACTAAGACAATCTTCTCCATAAGTAATTCCTCACAGCTCACAGCTGGAGACCACGAGACAAATTTCTTTGGCATCTGGCTACCTTGCACCTATGCACAATTACTGGTAGCCAGTGTGATTTCTAGAACAATGCACAGTCACAGGGATCAGTTTAGGGTCTCACAAGTCCCTAGGACAGCTGCCACCTTCCAGCTTCTTCCAGACACAATCCAGTGAGTGAGACAGTCCTTCTCCAGTCCAAATCCCATCTGGTAAGGTCCTGCAATCAGCTTCTAAGCAGATCCATCTAGGTTCTCAGCCCTGACATTGCTGAGGCCTCTAGAACAGCTACACAGTCCATAGGCGCCTGATGGCAGTAGCCACTCAGGCTCTGGAACCCTCCTGGGGAAAAAGTGCCCAGCTCTGCAGTGCTTCAGTGCTCCAGTTCTTCAGACTATTTATCTCCTTTCCAGACCCCTTCTGGACACTCCTCTCCAGGGAAGCTTCTTCCAGAGGCCAGGTAAAGCAATCAAATCCCCATCCTGTGAAACCCTAAACAGACCAGTACAACTTATCACTGCTCTCTTGATTGCAGAAGGAGGCAAAAAAATAGAATTTACCTAGCATCCTACACTATGAGGGTTATATAGAAGCCATGTTATATATAATGGAGGAGCTTCCTCAGTGATATTAACCCCTGCTGCAGCATGAGTTTATGGCTGTGAGGGTGAAGGAGGAGTAATCAGAGAAGGAAGATTTATAGTAAACTGGGAGAAAGCAGCAGAAGGGGCACATCACACCAGGTGCGTAATTTTACAAAAAGGAAAACAAGGCATTTGCCTAGGGCAGCATTTTTCAGGGGGTGGTGCTGAGGGTCTCTGACTCCTGTATCATTGTGAGCGATCAGAGCAGAAGGAGACATCAGGCTTTCCTGATCATGGCTCAAACGGTGGTCGACGGGTGTAATTCTGGAGAGCTGTGAAGGTGAGTGTTGTAGTCTGTGTGTCTCTCTCTCTCTCTTTCCCAATGGGGGGGGGGCACCAGACTGTATTCTTGCCTAGGGCAGCACACAACCAAAATACACCACTGCATCACACTGATAGTAAGTAATGTTCCTTGTGCTGATTTGTTTTAACTAAAAGACTTTAAGATTTTCTCAGAAGTATGCCTGTCTCTGTACACTGTGCAGCAGGGTGGCATATTTGCTGCTGCCACTCCCTCCTAACTTAATGTAGGTGCTCCATAGGGATGTGTATTGAGCCCTCTTCTTTATGCACTCTACACCTATGACTGTACACCATACTATCATTTGAACGGAATTAAAAAATTTGCTGACAATACCACAGTAGTCAGTTGTACCAATGGTGTTGTAAAGCAGAGGTAGGAAAGATTGTGGAGTTGTGCGCATTAAATAATTTAACCTTGAATGCAGGAAAAACTAATGAGCTAGTTGTGAACTTTAGAAAAGACAAGACTGAAATTGTTCCACCCTTTGTTAAGAGTGAGTGTGTGGAAAGTGTTCATGTCTTTAAGTTTCTCTAAAATTATATTTATGTGAATCTTTTGTGGTCAGGTAACATATGTGCCATTGTAAAAACATCTCAACAGCTATTATATTTGCTTAGACTGCTCAGGAAGAATGCTCTAGGGCAAAAAATACTAGAGACCTTTCATTACTCTTCAAATGGGAGAGCGTAATATTGTACTGTATCTTAGGAAGGTACCCAAACTGTACTTTAGCAGACAGGAACGCTCTTCAGAAAAAAAACAGCACAGGAAATAGTGGGATGTAAACTTCCATCTTTAGCAGAAATGTATGATTCATGTTGTCTTGTAAAGCAGAAAAGATAAGGAGTTATTCATCTCATCCAGTTATCATTTATTTGAGCTGCTGCCTTATGCCGGCCATAGACGGGCCGAAAATCGGACGATTTTCGCACCATTAGTAGGTTAATTGGTCTGCCATTTTTCGGGCTTTTTGCACATTTTTTTTATCGGGCATGTTGAAAAATTTGCGGCTGATTTTGACGATCCGCTGATTTTCCTGGCAATGATGGGCAAATCGGCCGATCGTTTTACCAATAAAAAATCTGCACATGAGCTGTGACCTGCAAGAAGAAAAAGGTGTAATTCTGCTCTTGGTAAGCCATTGTCCTAATAATATCTAACATAAAAAATTGGATCCACCACTATTTTTTATTTTTCTGGGTGTCTACTTTCAGAAAACATATAATGTTTTGGGGGTCTTAAGAACTCTTCGGGCCTAAAATGAGTTTTTAATTATTTAAAAATTGCTCTGGCAGCAAAGGAGATAAATTAAGTTTCCCTGCCTACCTTTCATCTAAGAGGTACTTGGTGGTGGAAGGGTCTCTTTAATTACAGGAGCAAGGTGCAAGGGCTCTAAAAAATCCAAGTTTGAAAATGAAACACAGGATTTTGATTGGTTGCAGATTTCCAGCTAGCACACATACTGTACATCAACCCTAAAATAGCTAGCATGCAAAACATGTATGCAAACAACAACAAAAAAATATTTTTTTCTTTTTTTAACAAGAGTGGTATTAAAAAATGACTGTCTTAAATTAACACAAAAAATGCAAATATTTGCTTCTTAAATTTCTTATAAACCTGTGTGTTTTCTGACCTTGTTTAATGAACTGTGCTATTCTCGTTACAGCAAAATGCAACCAATATCACGTATGCAAATAAGGTGTACATTCATGGTGTGACATATCCAGCTCAAATACGGAAAAAAAATTATTATGAATGTTTCTTGCATTTTCTCTTTTAGTACGAGCATTCAGCTTAATATCACACTAAAGCCAGTACTTGGGTAATTATCGCATTACAATGACCATGACAATTTGAAAGTATCTCATGTGCAAATTGTACTGTCTTGGTAGGCTTTCATGCAAGCAGCCATTCCCCACACAGATCACCTACTAGTTCAAAAGCAGTGATTCTATGAAAGTGGTTAAGATCGAAATCAGCCTTTCTCAACCAGGGTGCTGACTGAGGTTGCCAAGGGTGGCGGAATTCTGGTTGAGAAAGGCTATAGATTAAGTTCCCACAGTCGATGTACAGATCAGAGCTCCCCCAGTCTAAGTCCTGTATACATACAGCACAGAATAGTGGGAGCTCAATCAGGGGAACAGTATATAACAGTTGATGGGGGAGTCCTGACCTGCTTCACCTCCTCCTACAGTGCACTGCTAAGCAAACAGTTTACCTGGCAGTGACAGTGCAGGTACAATCTGTATTTGTTGAAAGGCTTTATGTGTGTGCGTATATGTATGTATGTACTATACACAGTATGTATGTCGTTCAAGTCGAAACAGGACTTTTAATTTACAGGTATAAAAAACGGATGCTAGTGTGGTGGTACTACACGCAGTGTAGTCCAATTGTGTCCAATTACTGATAGGCAGTGCACATGTCGCGGCTAAGTCCAGAGACCGGTGATCAGACAACAGTGTTAGTGTGTGCATGGTACAGCGTGTGATGATGCAGTTTCTTGTGAATGAAGGCATAAAACCAGCAGATACTGTATATACAGAAGACTTCAAGCACAGTACAGTGATGAGAGGCTCAGCCACAGTAAGACATTTGAATGGTGTATCATTTCAAAGATGGCCGTACATCCATCAGTGACGATTTAAAAACAATTGCAGATTCTACACCTTGAAATTTGTTATTTTATTGTATAAACTCAAAAATCCCAGTTTGACTTAAATGCCCCTCGTGTATATGTACATATGTGTGTGTATATACAAAGTGTCAGCACAGTGGCTAAATGGTTAGCATTTCCGCCTGGCAGTACTAGGGTCGTTGGTTTGAATCCCAGCCACGGCACCTCCTGCCTGGAGTTTGCATGTTCCCCCTGTGCCTGCGTGGGTTTCCTCCATGTGCTCCGGTTTCCTCTGGATTGGCTCCTGTCTAAATTGTCCCTAGTATTATTATACAGTATTTATATAGCACCAAAAGTTTGCTCAGCGCTGTACATTATAGTGGGGGACAGTACATGAGACAATACAGTAACAATACAATACACGAGGGGTTCGAGGGCCCTGCTCCTTGGAGCTTACAATCTAGAAGTATGTATGTGTGTGTATGAATGTAAGTTAGGGACCTTAGATTGTACGCCCCTTGAGAGTTAGGGACTGATGTGAATGTACAATATATATATGTAAAGCGCTGCGTAAATTGACAGCGCTATACAAGTACCTGAAATAAATAAATAAAATAGTGTACGTTTGTGTGTGTGTATGTACGGATGTGTATGTGTGTGTAAGTTTATGTATGTACATGTGTGTATGTGAATTTGTGTATATGTACGTTTATGTATGTATATGAGTGTATGTATGTTCAGATGCGTGTATATACATTACTTTTAATCCTATACAATCAGAACTGCTTTTTTTAGGGTACGCTCACAGTAGTAGTAAGCACTGCCATTCCTCTGAATAGCAATTTTTGGATTGCTTTTCAGAGGCAATTGACAGGTGGTGAGGAGGCGATATGGCACCTCCTCACTACCTGTTTTAACCCCCTAAATGCAGCAGCACCACCGTGACGTAACTACATGCAATGCAGTGCTGCCTTATTCACCTGAATAGATTGCATTTAGCAGGCAATAGCACCTGCCAAATGCAATAGGAAGTATAATTCCTGCCAGAACCACAATGTATTGCAGCCACAACATGTGTGCAACCCTGGCCACTTTCTCTGCAGTTAAGGGGGCTGCAGTTGGGGGTAGTAAAAATACAATTCAACCGCATGGTTTTACCTATCCCCCAACCTCATGTGTGAAAGAGCCCTTCAATTAGAGTGCCTCAAGACTAAAAAAATACTTTTTAGGGCACCATGACAGAAAAACGTTGAGAAAGGCTCCATGTACACAGGACGTTTGGAAAACACTTCTGAACGATGGAAACTGACTGCTGGAAAACGTAGGTTAAAAAATGTCTGTTTAGCCGCATTTGCATATCACGTTTATGAGCGTTTGCATTTAGAAGCGTTTTTTAAAGATAACCTCAGGAGACCTTCCAAAATGCCCAGAATGCACTGATAAACAGTAAAAAATTAACTATTTCAGACTTTTTGAGAGAAATAGAGAGAGCAGAAGCAGAGAGAACAGTATTTGTTGAGATCAGCTGTCTTTTTTTTTTTGTTTCTGGTGTTTGGATGTGTTCCAGCTCATTTCTGTGCAGAAATTATTGCAGCAGTGTCTAACATATTTTCTTTCATGCGAAACCTAAAAGTATGGTGTACCAGGTCCATTTGAATACCGGTAAAACACTTTTCATAATGAAAAAAGGCTTTGGACAGCAGAGTTAAAAAAAAATTTCCAAACGCAAACACTTAGAAATGCGGTTTTTACCACTTTTTATCAAGTTTGGAAAGTTTGGACTACTTCATCCAGCACCATCATTGGTCAATGTTCTCAGAATGTATAAGCTCCTAGAAGTAAGTGTGATGGTGAATTATGCAGCCATCCATGATCCTACCAATCATATGTAGCCAAGCCATTATCCTCTAAAATTAGAAATTATACTGAATTAGTGACTCCAAAGATTAGTAGCCAATCCCCAAATCTGTGATATTGCCAGGACACATACTGAAAATGCTTTAAAAGTTTTGTATAAACTTTGCAAATCTATTCACACATTTCTACAAAGACTTTTGTGTAAGTGAGCTCACACAGCAATTTTTTTTCAGTTCTACATCAATAAATGTCCCTGGAATAAACGTAACCTTGCAGTAAACATGGCTGTTTATAAAGACAGTTCATTTACTACTTTACTCTTGGAAACTGACTCATTGTATGTGGATGATAATGTCTATGTTTCAGTGGTTATACCAACCCTGGATACCAGTACATTTAAAGTCAAAGTAATGAACATGTATGCCTTTCCTGGAGGAGCAGTTACCCCAATATATAATCTACTCACAAGCGGGTAAGTACAAAAAAAAATCACAAAGAAAACAAATAATTCTGTGAGTTCTTTATCCACTTTTGATACTAAAGACATACTGACTTCAATATACACTATATTGCCAAAAGTATTGGGCCAGCCCTCCAAATCATTGGATTTAGGTCTTCCAATCACCGCCATGGCCACAGGTGTATAGAATCAAGCACCTAGGCATGCAGGCTGCTTCTACAAACATTTGTGAAAGAACGGGTCGCTCTCAGGAGCTCAGTGAATTCAAGCATGATACCGTGATAGGTTGCCACCTGTGCAATAAGTTCATCCATGAAAATTTCCTTGCTACTAAATATTCCATGGTCAACTGTTAGTGGTATTATAACAAAGTGGAAGCAACTGGGAACAGCAACTCAGCCACAAAGTGGTAGGCCATGTAAAATGACAGAGCAGGGGCTCAGCACATGATGAAGCGCACAGTGCGCAGAAGTTGCCAATAGCTAAAGACCTCCAAACTTCATGTGGCCTTCAGATTAGCACAACAACAATGCAAAGAGAGCTTCATGGAATGAGTTTCCATGGCCGATCAGCTGCATCCAAGCCTTACATTTGTGAAAGAATGGGTCGCTCTCAGGAGCTCAGTGAAGTCAAGCATGGTACCCGTGATAGGTTGCCACCTGTGCAATAAGTCCATCTGTGAAATTTCCTTGCTACTTAATATTCCACAGACAACTGTTAGTGGTATTATAACAAAGTGAAAGCAATTGGAAACAGCAGCGCATGCTGAAGTGCACAGTGTGCAGAAGTCACCAACAACCTCACATCACCAAGTGCAATGCAAAACATTGGATGCAGTGGTGTAAAGCACTCCGCCACTGGGCTCTAGAGCAATGGAGACATGTTCTCTGGAGTGGCCAATCATGCTTCTCAGTCTGGCAATCTGATGGATGTGCCTGGGTTTGGCAATTGCCAGGAGAACGGCACTTGCCTGACTGCACTGTGCTAAGTGTAAAGTTTGGTGGAGGGGGGATTATGGTATGGGGGTTTTTTTTTCAGGGGTTGGGCTTGGCCCCTTAGTTCCAGTGAAGGGAACACTTAAGGCGTCAGCATATCAAGACATTTTGGACAATTTCATGCTCATAACTTTGTGGGAACAGTTTGGGGATAACCTTTTCCTGTTCCAACATGACTGCTCACCAGTGCACAAAGGAAGGTCCATATAGACATGGATGATCGTGTTTGGGGTGGAGGAACTTGGCTGGCCTGCACAACATCCTGACCTCAACCTGATAGAACAGAATGGGCTTCAGGAAGAATGGTCAAACATTCCCATAGACACATTCCTAAACCTTGTGGACAGCTTTCTCAGAAGAGTTGAAGCTGTTATAGCTGCAAAGGTTGGGCCAACTCAATATTGAACCCTAAAGACTAAGACTGGGATGCCTTTAAATTTCATGTGTGTGTAATGGCAGACATCCCAATACTTTTGGCAATATAGTGTATAATTGTAATGCAGTCCAACTGTTCAGAATAGAATATTTTTTTTCCCAGAACAAAAGGAAAGAATTTAAAACTGATCTAAAACCTGTATCTAGAAGCTCATATAATCTTTAACAAACCTCACTGAAATTGTAGTGATTTTTTTCTGGTGTTTACATCACCAGTATGCTAACTGTAGACTTAAAAAGGAAATTATGGGTACTAATCGTGACATTCACACTGAAATTTTTTTATCAATAGACCTCTAAGTGTCATTAGAAGGCTTAAGTAGATCAACTGAACTGAGATTAAAAAAAACTGAAAACAATGTTTATGATACACAACGCTTTAGCAAATTAAATATCATCCAGTTAGGGTTAGATCAACTTTAAAGGAAACCTTTCCTGAGTAAAACATAAATGCTATCATTGCAGACTTTTCAGTCTGCATAGGTTAGTGGGTTAACTGTTATGCTGAAACTTTTTTTTTTTTTCAATGATTCAAGCTTCTGACCCAGAACAAATCTGCAGGTAAGGATTCTGACTTTTCTCTGATCTTTAGTTTTATTACAGGTCTGTAGTTTAGTTAAATTTTTCAGTAAAGAACGGACCGTGGAAGAAGAATGCTTATACTTGCCTCTCCTCCAACTCATGCTGCTAATTTCTTCCATGTTCATAAAAAATAGTCCCCTAGAGTCTGCTAGGAAACAGACATGGGAATATATAGTAGATCTCTTGGGTAGCAAAATAGGGGGAGAAAATAGGAAGCCAGAACCACATCTGAGGTTCCAAAGCAACCATAGAAGAAAAAGCCCTCAGCATAATTCTGCATAATCTGAGTGGTCTGTCTCATAGATATGATGTCAAGTTTAAAAAGTATCTGAATGCAGTCCATACAGACCATGTAGTCTTGTAAGTATCATATTTATGAGTGCTCCATGAAATCAACCTTTCTATATAGCAAATGGAACTCAATTTGCATGCTCAATCTGCCATAGATGGGGTATCTGGTGTATGCCAATATCTGGCTGTAACAGTATGTGCAGAGGTTAATAAATGTCAGAGTAAATTTTTTGATTTGTTTATATGATCTAGGTAACATAGACAACAGAGTGAGTTTAGGGATTTTTGGGACCTTATTGGCCACAAGCTTATAATAAATCTGTAGTATTTTTTATCCCAAAAGAAGAGAATCAAAGTGTAACGGAACCGACCCCAGCCTGCGCTGAGTACTTCCATTAGAATACCGCTTTCCTGTCCGAACACTGACCAGAGACACCACAGCAGACCATACAAGACCAATATTGAAGTAAACCAGGAAATAGACTACTTTATTTTAACACAGATAAAAGATATATACATTCAAGGGAACAACCCCCCCCCCTCCCTGCATAATGACACAGGGCAGGGCAATCTATCTTTAGTAACAAGAGACACACCAACAGACAGTCTCATCAGGAGGGAGGGCTGCTGGAAACACCCCACAGCCAATACACAAGCACATATATCCCATATTAGTTTGCCCCCAAGCAAGACACACAATAGAACAATGGGATGCAACCACATGACATTAAACAATCAACAACCCCCCCACCCCAATATTAGGACAGATCACCCTGTACCCCTAACATGCACAGGGTGACTTACACATAAGAGAGATATGGGGAGCTGAGACAGGGGTCTTCCCACCTCTCCAAAGTGAGCTGTGTTCCATGGGCCCCCCACCCAAAGTGACTGCCATCACACAAAGGACAGGCCGTAAACATCTCCAGCAAATGTTCAGGATAGAAGTGTCAATATTATTTAAAACCACGAGGCACAATACCATCTGAAGGTAATTTTATAATTATTCTCTTGTGCTCTGGATGACACAGAGGTTGTGTGTGTAAACATCAAAATGTTGTCCCAATCCAGCTCTTCAGGAGAGATGTTTAATTCCTCCTCCTCTGGATATATGGTCTGGGACTTGAGGGTAGGATTCTCTCAATAAAATTTGGCATATTAGGGGCAAAGAATATTCAGATCTAGTAGTTTGGGGGAGGAGTGACTCAAAGTCTGTGTAGGATCTAGCTAGTAATTCCAAAGGGAATAAGCCCTCAAGAGAGTTTTTTTTTTCATTGAGAGTACCCCCGAGCCAGGCCCTGGAAAGATTGGGACAAGCTAGTAAGATCTATAAGATCTATGACAAAAGGAAGAAATTTTCCTTGATGCACTGTATGGCATATAAGAGCCTTGTCATCACTTCTTTAGGAGAAAAAGTAAGAGTTGTATAAGGCTGAATGAAACGCATTATTAGCAAATGACAGGGTTAAGGGACTGGGTGTAGCAAACAGTAATCCCTTGTTTTTGAAACTGTCCTATATATGCAGAGTGGCAGAAGCCAATAAGGGTAAGGATTATTTGGGATGTCTTAAAGTGTATTTTAGCCCAAAGCTTTTTATTTTCAGTTTTATGGTGGGGTTAGGTTATAACACATCAGCTTAATATTTAATTGGTTTAACATACAATTGGAAGCATTTTTTGTTATTTATTTATTTATTTGATAAGTGCAATAAGTATCTACTGATCTTCAGTTCCATTCAGAGCTGTCCTGTGACCTTTGTACATGTCCTGTCTTGTCTCACGGAGACCTCATTGTTCTTATCTTGGACTACAGAATGCTTAGGCTATATACAGTATTGTAGTGATCTGAGACTGGGGTTACTTGAGTAGTTTAGCAAAAGACACTGAGCAGGGCTGGCACCACTAGGGATGGGCTCAGGTTAAGTCCAAACTTGGGTTCAGACCTAACCCGGAAAGAAGCTGTTGCTCCCGCCAACTGCCACCCAAATAAATGTGACTAGGACATTTCATGCTCCCCAGCCTCATGTGACCACATTAGTTATATGATATTATGAGCATCTCCACCCCTTTGTGTAAGTATCTCTGAGGGGAGCAAGGAATACCCTGGCTGAAATTGGACAGTAGTGGGTGGCAGCTTCCTACTGGGTTCCGTTACAAACTTGGGTTGGACCAAACCCAAGCTCATTCCTAGACACCATTCAGTCCACAATAGTGCTGTGTGATGTCAGCCCACAACAGTGCTCATTTTAGCATAGCAACAGGTATTTGCAGGATCTTCAAAGGGATAAAATGTGGGGAAATGTACATGTGTTACACAGATTATTATTATTATTATACAGGATTTATATAGCGCCAACAGTTTGCTCAGTGCTTTACAAAATAACGGGAGACAATACAGCAACAATACAGTTCAATACAAAAGGGATAGGAGGGCCTTGCTCCTTGGAGATTACAATCTAGGAAATAAATCCTGTATAATAATGATGTACCTGATATGAATTTTTTGTGTTTGGCTTGACATACTTATGCTTTAAGGTAGTTAGTTGTGCGATGTGCCTATAGACATGCTTTCATGTTTACGCCACATTCTGACCCTACCATCTGAATGTTGCAGCAACCAGTCTGCCCATTCTCCTCTGACCTTTGACATCAGCAAGGTATTTTCATCCACACATCTGCAGCTCACTGGATATTTTCTCTTTTTTGGAGCATTCTCTGTAAAACCCTAGAGATGGTTGTGCGTGAAAATCCTAGTAGATCATCAGTTTTTTAAATACTCAGACCAACCCATCTGGCACCATCAACCATGCCACGTTCAAGGCCACTTAAATCCCCATTTCTTCCCCATTCTGATGCTTAGTTTGAACTTCAGCAAGTCATCTTCACCATGTCTAGATGCCTAATTGCATTGAGTTGCTGTCTTGTGATTGCACGATTAGCAATTTGTGTTACCAAGCAATTGAACAGGTGTACCTAATAAAATGGCCGGTGAGTGTATAATGCTTACAAATAGAGCAGTCACAGTGTCTGAGGCCTTATCCTTAAGCAGAACTGTACATATATTACCTTCCAAGGTGATATAATATTATAATGCATTCCTTGCCCAACATTTGTGTCACTTCTAGAAATTTACTTTGCCATGCATGCTACCATTTTTTGTTTTTTTGTTGTTGTTTTTTTCAGCCCTAGTAGTAGCAATTAACATATTATTTGATTCTGTTTCTGAAGTACTGAAGAAATATCTATATTTTTATTTATGTAGGGATTCAGGTCATAAATTTAGCATGTTACATTTTGTCTTACTATAACATGATTTGACAGTATTTTAAAATACCCACTGCAGTAATTTAAAACTGACTGATTTTTGTGTTTAGGTGCCCAGCCAGCGGCGTACTTGCTAACCAAATGATTGTGCTAGCCAATGGAGTCAGCAGTGAAGCACGGTTCGCAATGCAAGTGTTCCTGCTTACTGGCTTTAACAGCGTCATGCTCTCTGCTGATGTTTACTCTCTGCTCATCTAATTGTGCCTCGGTAAGGTTTAACATACCTGTCGAAGATCTTTTGCAATTTATCTGTCTGAAAGAGCAATCCATATTTTGTGTGCTAGATTTGGAAGGAACAGAAGCCACTCCAAACAACCATAGCATCCGTTTGTGAACATAATCATTAACATGAAATGTTTGCAAGCATGTCACAATTTATAAGCATGCAGCCATAGGACTGCACAGATTGTCAGGGCCCTGGATAAGGGGGTACCACCAATCCTCCTGTATGGGGCCCAGGCCAGTAGGTTGGCCCAAACAACTAGATGAATTGTGGGTAGGGAGGGTGATTGGCATGGCAGTGGGGGGGGGTACAGGGGCAGACTGACCATTTGGGCACTCGGGCACTGCTCGAGGGCCCGGGGTCTGTAGGGGGCCCCATGGGATGCCCTTGGTACCTTTGATAGGCTTTTTTGGGTGTGGTTTGAGCTTGGGCAAGGACACAGGGGCCCCATGATCCCCTATTGCCCGGGGGCCCCATGAGTTGTCAGTCTGTCCCTGGAGGGGGGGGAATTACTGGAAGAGATCCCCGATCCCCTGTATGGTTCTCTCTGCAGCAGATGAAAGCTGGATTCTTCTCAACCTCCTGCTGACTTTCAGCTGCTGCAGAAAGAGCAATACAGGAAATCAGATCTGCACACATCACCCTCCCTGTGCACCATATGTTTTCCCCTCTTGCCTAGTCCCCCGTGCACCCCTACAGCTGCCAGCCTCCTTCCTCTCTTTCCCATCATCAGATGCAAGTACAGAATAGGATCCTTCATGATGGAGAGTGGGGAAGGGTCTGGTAAATATGCCACATTTACCAGTCCCTTTCTTTCCTAAATGAACACAATAAGTGATTGGTACTGGTCACTCACTGTGTTCATTCATAACTGTAGAATAGTTAACTGTGTTTTCTTTTGGGGGAGGCTGTCAGGTTGGCTGTAGGGGGCCCTGTGGTTTCTAACAGCAGCCCTGCAGCCTGTAATGCCTGCCGTGGTCCAAAGGAGATACTTCATACTCGTCTTCCTGCTCTCGCAAACTGGCTGGGAAACATCCACCAACAGAAAAAGCAAAATCAGAAAACAGAAACCCACTGAGCTAGTGCAATACAATTTTGCACTAGTAAGATAAGTCCCATCACTGATGTCAGGGGTTAAAATAAACCCAATATCATTGAAATCAGTGTGAGGAAAAAATGTCTCACTGTTGCTGTAAGTCAGAGGAAAATTTGCCCTATGTCATTGGTGCCAGCGGGATAAAATAAGCCCCATATAATTTGGGTCAATGGGGAAAAATAAGCTCTATCATTGGAGCCAGTAGAATAAAATAAAATTCATATCCCTGGAGTCAAGCTAAGAACATGCTGTGACAAATATCAATGAAATACTTGTTATTAGCATATTATCATAATGTGTAAAAAAAAATCCTGATTGCTTGCCCAGAGTAGTTCAATGTTACTATGGTAACATTGTATTGCTTTGGTCACAGTATGTTGAAAAAAATATGTAAAAAAAAGAAAAAAGAATATAATAAAATTATAGAAAAATTTGAAAAAAAACATTTTTTTATTTTTTTTACAAACTGTCACCAGTCAGTGTCCCTAATCACCGCCACACCAGTTATATAATAATGCTGTAATGGACAATATGTAAAAAAAAAAATAGATTTTTTTTTTTTTAATTTCTACATTTTCCAAAAAAAAATTGCAACAAAAAATTATAACTTCAAAAAAACTCAACATGCCTCATACTAGAGATGAGCGAATCGAACATGACGAAGTGGAATTCGTTCCGAAGATTTGAAAAAATTCTATTCGCGACGAATCCGAAGATTAGCAAACTTCGGATGCACGAATCGAATTTTCCCCAAAAATGGCGGCGACATGTGTGGCGACGGAGAAAATGGACAGAGAAGATGGGGCGGGGATCTCTGGGAAGGCGCGCAGACAAGGCGCGCTGACCCATAATGCATTCATGACATGTGATCGCATTAGCCAATCAGCAGCCAGCCAGCACTGTGTAATGGTGGAGCTATAAATCGCGGCCATCTTAGAATTCTCCATTAGCCTCCGGTCATTCAAGAGAGACAGACCTGTGTGTATTAAGGGACAGAGTTAGGGCCACAGAGACTTTAGGGCCACAGAATCGTTACTCAGGGACACAGAATCGTTACTCAGGGACACAGAATCGTTACTCAGGGACACAGAATTGTTACTCAGGGACACAGAATCGTTACTTAGGGCCTGTCAGGGCAGGAGCTGAGGAACGGACAGGCAGGCCTAACAATGTAACGCACTGGCTGACGACAA
Organism: Staurois parvus; assembly: GCA_951230385.1. Lineage (NCBI taxonomy): Eukaryota > Metazoa > Chordata > Amphibia > Anura > Ranidae > Staurois > Staurois parvus. The sequence goes on from CATNWA010002242.1 coordinate 16,886, forward strand.
CCACCACCCACAGACCGAAGTCCCTCAGGGCGCGGAGTCTAAGTCCCAGGCTGCCCTTCACCAGGGCCCCTGATGGTGGGGATGGACTTGACGCAGCCAGGAACCAGGTCGCGGCCCCCGAGACACCTCAGCTGAGCCGGGGTCAACAACAACAGGACAGAACAGTACAGGACAGCAGACGAGAATCACAGGTCACGAGCCGGGTTCAGCAACAGAGGGTCAGATCAAAGGAGAATACAAAGAATAGTCAAGACAAGCCGAATCAGATACCAGGAGAGTCACGAGAGTCAGAACAGAGTAACAGCAACACAAAGACACAAGACACAAGTGCAAAGAGCATGTGCGGGCCACAGGCTTATATGTCATCAGCCACACCCCTCTGGAGGATGGACCACAGAAACCTGAAGGCATAAAAGGGCTCCCATCATGCACAGCAGAATCCAAGATGGACACCAGCACATGAAGTAACATAACCACAGGGAAAAGGTAGGACCTTGACAGTACCTCCCCCTCAAGGGCCCCTCCCCCTCCGCGGCTCAACAAAAGGTTTCTGAGGAAAGCGGGTATGAAAAGCGCGGAGGAGGGCAGGAGCATGGACATCCGCGGAAGGAACCCAGGAACGCTCCTCGGGACCATAACCGCGCCAATGAACCAGGAACTGTAATTGACCGCGCACCAATCGAGAGTCCAGGATCCGGCTCACCTCATACTCCTCATGACCGTCAACCCGGACAGGACGGGGCCGAGGAAGAGAGGTAGTGAAGCGATTGCAGATCAGAGGTTTCAACAGGGAAACATGAAAGATATTGGAGATCCGCATCCCAGACGGAAGGGCAAGTGCATAGGCCACCGGATTCACTTTGCGGAGAATGCGGAAAGGACCGACAAAACGGGGAGCCAGTTTGGGGTGGGCACCCGAAGATTGAGGTTGCGAGTAGACAACCACACCCGATCGCCGACCTGGTATATGAAGGAGCGGGCAACCGTCTGCGATCAGCCTGGAACTTCTGGCGCTGAGCTGAGTCCCTCAAGGCCCTCTGGATCTGCCCCCAAGAAGAACGCAGGGCAGCAAGATGGTTCTCTCCACAGCCGGAATGTCCTGTGGTGAGAACCTCTCAGGTAATACCGCGGGTTGAAACCCATAGTTGGCCATGAAGGGAGACATCCCGGTGGAGGAGTTGACCGCCGAGTTCCTGGCAAACTCTGCCCACGGCAGGAGATCGGCCCAATCATCCTGATGGTCTGAAATATAACACCGAAGGAATTGTTCTAAGGCCTGATTGGAACGCTCCGCAGCCCCATTGGACTGCGGGTGGTAGGCTGATGAAAAGGAGAGACTAATACCCAACTGGGAGCAGAAGGCACGCCAGAATCTGGACACGAACTGACTCCCGCGGTCTGAGACAATCACCTTAGGTAACCCATGCAGGCGAAAAATCTCCCTGGAAAAGACCGTGGCCAGTTCCTGCGCTGTGGGTAATTTCCTGAGTGGAATGCAATGGCACATCTTGGAAAACCGATCGACGATCATGAGGATGACCGTATGACCCCGAGACACCGGGAGGTCTACAATAAAGTCCATCCCTAGATGTGACCAAGGACGCTCCCCATTGGGAATGGGTTGCAGAAGACCCAAAGGGAGATCCGTGGGAGACTTATTCTGGTGTTAAACGGTCTTCCACTCATCCCCCTGTCTGATCCGTACGAGGTTGTACGACGCCCAAAGGTCGAGTTTGGTAAAGACCGTTGCTACTCCCTTAAGGCGGGTCGAATAAACTCAGAAATCAAAGGAATTGGATATGCATTTTTAATGGTAATCCGATTGAGACCCCTATAATCGATGCAGGGCCTCAATTCCCCACCTTTCTTCTTTACGAAAAAAAACCCCGCTCCTGCTGGGGAAGTAGACTTACGAATGTGCCCCCGGGAAAGCGCATCCACCACGTACTCCTCCATGGCCTTATTCTCCGCAACCGAGAGAGGGTACACCCTGCCACGTGGAGGAGTGGCCCCGGGTTGCAGGGATATGGCGCAGTCGTAAGGACGATGCGGTGGTAAGGTACCAGCGCGTACCTTATCGAAACACGTCCCGGTATTCCCCATAGTCGGTGGGCAACGCAGAGTCCGAGGAGGCACACAATACCTTAACCGGCCCCCGGATGCACCCGGCCCCACACTGTGGAGACCATGAGAGAATCTCGGCTGTTTGCCAATTGAAGGTTGGATTGTGCCTCTGGAGCCAGGGATACCCCAAAACCACCGAATAGTGTGGGGAAGAAATCACCTGAAAACAGGCCAACTCCCTGTGAACAGCCCCAATGGCTACCTCTATTGGCAGGGTCTCGTGGGTAACCTGCGGCGGCTGCAGGGGCCTGCCATCTATTGCTTCGAGAACCAATGGGGCAGCACGAGCCTGCAGGGGAATGGAGTGCTGCGCAGCAAACGAGCTGTCCAAGAACAACCCACCGGCCCCAGAGTCTACCAACGCCTGGGCCGTCACCGAGCCCCCTGTCCAAGAAAGGACCACGGTGATCAGTGGCTTATCCTTGCGGAACGCCGGGGACGAGGAAACTCCACCCAAGATCTGTCCCCGACATGATCTCAGGGTGCGAGCGTTTCCCGGACGGACCGGACAAGACTGCCGAAAGTGCCCACCGAGGCCACAGTACAGGCAGCGACCCTCCCGACGCCGAGCGGCCCGCTCCCCCTCGGAAAGGCGAGCAAACCCCAGCTGCATGGGTTCCCCACCAGACAAGCTATCCCCAGGAGGCGTGGGAGGAGGGAGGAACGGGTGGGACAGAAAACGCAGGTGCCAGTCGATTGGAAGGCCTCCGCAGGCGTTCCTTGAGTGAAGGCCTCTCCCTGAGCCTGGTGTCAATCAGGATCAGGAAAGAGATGAGCTCCTCCAACACCACAGGCAGTTCCTTAGCTGCAATCTCGTCCTTCAATGAGTCAGAAAGACCATGGGAAAACGCAGCCACCAGAGCCTCATTGTTCCAACCGACCTCTGCCGCCAGGGTACGAAACTCTATAGCGTACTCGGCCACGGTCCGTGAACCCTGATGCATGGTCATGAGCAGCTTGGCCGCCGAGGCGGAACGAGCCGGTACGTCGAATACCCTACGGAAGGCATCGACAAAACCAGAAAAATCTTGAATCACCGGGTCGTTCCTCTCCCATAAGGGATTTGCCCAGGCCAAGGCCTTGTCTGAGAGTAGTGAGATGAGGAACCCCACCTTTGACCTCTCAGACGGAAAGGCGTGGGGTATTAATTCAAAATAAATACCCACCTGGTTGAGGAACCCACGACACTGACTCGGCTCACCCCCAAAGCGCTGTGGAAGAGGGGCTGAACCGGTCATACCTCTGGACACCGCGGGTGCCGCATCAGCCGCGGCGGTAGGCACAGCAAGCGGAACAGCAGCGGAAGCGACCACCGGAGCGACAACCGGCCTAATAACACCAGGAGTAAGGTGCGCGGTGCGTGCAAGCAGAGTTTGCAACGCCTGAGCGAACTGATCCAACAGGTGATCCTGTTGATCGAGTCTGGCGACTAGCATTGGGAGCGAAGGCGTGCCTGCACCGTCAGGGTTCATGGCACTTGTGTAATGTCAGGGCAGGAGCTGAGGAACGGACAGGCAGGCCTAACAATGTAACGCACTGGCTGACGACAACCACCACCCACAGACCGAAGTCCCTCAGGGCGCGGAGTCTAAGTCCCAGGCTGCCCTTCACCAGGGCCCCTGATGGTGGGGATGGACTTGACGCAGCCAGGAACCAGGTCGCGGCCCCCGAGACACCTCAGCTGCGGTAATGGCCGCCGCCAATGGCGTGTAGCTGGTGGAAGAGACAAAAGAGTAGTCAGACAAGCCGGGGTCAACAACAACAGGACAGAACAGTACAGGACAGCAGACGAGAATCACAGGTCACGAGCCGGGTTCAGCAACAGAGGGTCAGATCAAAGGAGAATACAAAGAATAGTCAAGACAAGCCGAATCAGATACCAGGAGAGTCACGAGAGTCAGAACAGAGTAACAGCAACACAAAGACACAAGACACAAGTGCAAAGAGCATGTGCGGGCCACAGGCTTATATGTCATCAGCCACACCCCTCTGGAGGATGGACCACAGAAACCTGAAGGCATAAAAGGGCTCCCATCATGCACAGCAGAATCCAAGATGGACACCAGCACATGAAGTAGCCAACGGCAAGCTGCAATTGACCGATTGTGCTAAATAAACTGACTTTCTGCTTCACAACCACTATTGTACGTTCAAAGAGTTAAATCCATATACACGCCGGGTGGCGGTAATATTTTTTGGGTGATTAGTGCATTCCAGTGACATAAACGTACAGTTTCCAGCCAACGGCAAGCTGCAATTGACCGATTGTGCTAAATAAACTGACTTGTACCATGTGCCACTTTCAGGTCTCCTTACACTGTTGGTGGGTTCCATTTTGTGATAGGGTGCTGTATGGCCTTCCATTGCTGCTGCCTCCACCACCACCCTGCGCCATGTGCCTCTGTCGTCTGCTCACGCTGCTGACGGCTTCCGCTTTTTAACCGAGGCCTTTTTGGCTTCCGAATACTGCTGCATTCCACCGCCACCCTGCGCCATGTGTCTCTGTCGTCTGCTCACGCTGCTGACGGCTTCCGCTTTTTAACCTAGGCCTGTGTATGGCTTCAGAATAATGCTGCCTACACCGCCACCCTGCGCCATGTGCCTCTGTCGTCTGCTCACGCTGCTGCCAGGTCCATACTGATTCATGGCCCCCTGTACCGGCTCCTCATGAACGTGGTTCAGCGGTTTTGCATCACTTAACGCAAATCGTTGACAAACGCTGGGACGTTCAGTGTTGTGCGCATTAAGCCAGACACCAAAGGGCACCACAGACCTGTTATTACTCGCTCAAGCATGGCTGAACAAAACCAGTCTCTACCACAAATTGGACCCAGACCTGCCCAGGGTCTCATAAGTAGATTGCACGGAGGAGTAGAGTTCGTTATTGAATTAACTGTGAGGGACTTTTAAACCTAGGCCTGTGTATGGCCTTCAATTGAAGCTGCTTCTGCTCCGCCACTCTGCCTTTGGACTCTTGATAGTCGTCTCCCCACGCTGCTGCTGGGGGGACTTTTTAACATAGGCCTCTGTATGGCCTTCAATTTTAGCTGCTTACGCTCCGCCACTCTGCCATGGGCCCCTGTACCGCCTCCTCATGCTGCTGCCAGGCCCGTAATCTGCCATGGGCCCCCGTACCGACTCCTCATGCTGCTGCCAGGCCCGTAATCTGTCATGGGCCCCTGTACCGCCTCCTCATGCTGCTGCCAGGTCCAGAGTGTGTCATGGGTCCCTGTACGGCCTCCCATTGCTGCTGTCTCCATCGCCACACTCTGCCATGTGCCACTTTCAGGTCTCCTCACACTGCTGGTGGGTTTCCATTTTGTCATAGGGTGCTGTATGGCCTCCCATTGCTGCTGCCTCCACCGCCCACACTGTGGCTCCACACTCTGGTTTTGGCCCCGTGACTGCCCAAATGAGTGAAGTGTGCAGGTGATTCTAAGATCGACGGCACTCATCTGCATGTCATACTGACTGATAGTATTATTTCTCTTCCCCCAGCAGACTCCAAGGCATTTAAATTAAAGGTACAGTGTTTTGCACTAATATAAAGGCTCTCTGAAGCCTAGAAACACCCTTTTTATAAGTTAAATTCGCAGCGAATATATTCGGCTTCTCGAAGCGAATTTATTCGGCGAATCAGCCGAACCGAATTTTTGAATAATTCGCTCATCTCTACCTCATACTAAATACCTTGGACTGTCTATTTTCCAAAAATGGGTTATTTGGGGGGCATTTGTACTATCCTGGGCGTTTTCGGCCTCAAGAAATGAAATAGGCCGTCAGTATATCAGGATTGATCGATTGTCAGATGTATATACCATGGTTTGTGGACTCTTTCCTACAGACTAAATAATATACACTAATTTGGGGTAAGTTCACCAAAGAAATGTAGCAGAATACATTTTGACTTTAAATTTATGACATTTTTATAACAGAAACAAAGAAAAAGGCATTTTTCTTTCAAAAGTTTCGGGGATTTTTTTTGTTTATTTAGCAAAAAATAACTCAGTGGTGATTAAATACCACCAAAAAAAAAGCTCTATTTGTGTGAAAAAAAAGATACACTGTTTTTTATAGGCACAGACAGTGTTGCATGACTGCACAATTGTCATTCAAAGTGCGACAACACTGAAAGCTAAAAATTGGCACTGTGCAAGAAGGGGGTAAAAGTGCCCTGTATTGCAGTGGTTAAGGTGCTTCCAAGGTGCATCCACATGAAAGCACCTGTAGCTGTTAATTGTTGATCATATAGTTAACTTCGAGCTGGGCTAGGAGTTGGGAAGTCACACCCATTGGATCCCAGGATAGCCTTATGTCTTAGGCAGCTCAATTATTATAAATAAATGGTCATGGCTGTTTTTGAATGGGTCTTTTTTTGATTGGGAAGGATGCGGTAAATAACAATACTAAATGTATACTCCAGTCCAAATTGGAAACTTGAAAGTCTTGAGATGCATATGGAGACACATTGGATACCAGCTCATTAAATTCTTTTTTTTTTTCCCATCAG
>CATNWA010002243.1:0-27500 GCA_951230385.1 Staurois parvus
TGGAAATGTCCACCTACAAGGACTGAATTCAGAAGAATTAGAGTGAAAAAAATTTTGAAAGCAGTCTAAGCCATTTGCTGATATTTTCATTGCAGCATACTCAAAATGGCCCCCCATGCTTGCCAAAGTCAGGGCATACTCCTAATGAACCAGTGGATGGTGTCCATGGTAATTATCTCCCAGATCTCGATGAGGGCATCTCTGAGCTATTGGACTGTCTGAGGTGCATATGCCCCCCCAAGACTATCACTGACCCACCACCATAATGGTCATGCTGATATGATGTTACAGGCAGCATAATGTTCTCCATGGCTTCTCCAGACCCTTTCACATCTGTCACATGTGCTCAGGGTGAACCTGCTCTCATCTGTGAAAAGCACAGGGCTCCAGTGGCGGACCTGCCAGTTCTTGTGTTCAATGGCAAATGCCAATCAAGCTCTATGAGGCAGGGCAGTGAGCACAGGGCCCACTAGAGGATGTTGGGCCCTCAGGCCACCCTTATGAAGTCTGTTTCTGATTGTTTTGGTCAGAAACATTCACACCAGTGGCCTGCTGGAGTTCATTTTGTAGGGCTCTGGCAGTGCTCATCCTGTTCCCTCCTTGCACAAAGGAGCAGATACCGGTCCTGCTGATAAGTCAAGGACCTTCTATGGCCCTGTCCCAGCTCCTCCTAGAGTAACTGCCTGTCTCCTGGAATCCCTCTCCATGCTCTTGAGACTGTGCTGGGAGACACAGCAAAACTACTGACAAATGGCACAGCATTGATATGTCCCATATTGGTGGAGTTGGACTGCCTGTGCAATCTCTGTAGGGTCCAGGTACTGCCTCATGTTATCAGTAGAGACACTGACCCTAGCTAAATGCAAAACTAGTGAAAAAAACAGTCAGATACGATGAATAGGAAAAAAAATATCAGTGGCCTCAACCTTTAAAACCATTCCTGTTTTGGGGGTCATCTCATTGTTGCCCAACTAGTGACCACCTGTTGTTAATTTCATTAACACTAAAGCACTGAAAACTGAATAACAACCCCCTCTGCTACTTAACTGACCAGATCTACATCCCAGGAGTTTAATTTGTCTTGGATGATATACTATGGTCATAAAAGTGTTCTTTAATTTTTTTGAGCAGTATAGATTGTTACCCAACCTATTTGCTCTCCCTATTGTTAGGGTTTAATGTGTGAGTTCAAACTTGTCCTGGCTTTTTCCTTTTTTGTGAACTTAAGCCATTTTCCTCTAACTAAAGTAAAGTTTGTCATACATTTTGCAAATTTTGGTACAATTATTTCCTTTAGATTTTTACCAAAACCATATAATACTGAGGTCAAACCTAAAAATTATAAATAGTATGCCACAATTAGGCAGGATCCTAGTACTACATAGTTGAAGGTGTATAATATATTAGCTGTATAATGTATGGTCCAGTTGTTACCCATCTTTCCTATCTGATCATCCTGACTAACCCCCCATCTTGTTAACTGCTTGCTTAGTGATCAGAAGTCTTCTTTCAACGTTGTCAGTCTCCACAGTGTTGCAATTTTAGTTTCCAAATCTCTAATTGGATTACCAAGAATAAAACTTTCTATTTTCTGTCAGTAGTAATAATAAAGCTGGAGCTGTTGCACTACCACTTGCACACAACACCGTGCACTCAGTACAAAAAACTTTAGAACTTGCTAGCCACAAGTTTCTTTTTATAACAACATGTAAAATACAAGGAATTTACCATTTTTTTTATATCCATCTTGATGCCTCTTTCACCCTGTTTTTAGGCTACGTTCACACTAGCCTTGTGTGCAGGGCGGCAGAGAGGCGTTTGGGAAGCGTTTTTAAACCGCTTCCCAAACGCCTCTGCCAATTCTGCACATTACAAGCAGATGGTACTGTTCTAACAGGGAGCGTTTGCGTCGCGTCGCGTTGCGTCACGGCAAAACGGACGCCTCTGGTCGAGTCAGGAGGCTTTGAAGCCTCCTATTCTCGTCTATGGTGCCGCTCCCGCAAAACGCCCGGATCCTGGCGTTTGCGGTGCGGTTGCGACGTCGGTTGCAGGGTGATTTGCCGGAGCGGTAACACCACTCAAATGCCATTATAAGGCGTTTGTTGGGGCGTTATATAACGCTCGGCAAACGCCTAGCAACCGCTGCTAAACCGCGCATGCGGCGTTTGTGAGCGTGTTGCCCGATCGTTAAAAACGCTCCCGCAAACACCGGACCAACGCTTGCCAAACGCTATAGGGGCGTTTGGCAAGCGTTGAGCATAAACACTAAGACCAAGTGTGAACGAGCCCTACTACCCCTACCTTTTGTTTAAACTCCTATGGTTTTAACTCTACTTATTCCAATCCACTTAGTTCACAAGCCCTCGGTGAGTTGAGTAGTTGATTAAAAATTCCCACCTGAACAAGTAACCACCACTCCCACCTACCTCAGTAATTAAGAACTGAAGGGAAAAATTTTATATAGGAAAAGTGACAAAAGGGCAGAAACAGTGCTTTTAAATTGGAACCTTACTTGGAAAGTAATTAATCTCTCAAGAGGAAAACGTTAAGCTGCCTATACACGGCTCACATAGCTGTTGGTAGCACCCAGCTCCCCAAAGTACGGTTTTTGTGACTGAAAAATCAAAGGAGCCGAAGTTGAATGTCAACCAATTAAATGCAGCCACTGTTTGAGTATTCAGAGAGCCACAGGTGTGTGTGGCTACATGAATACAGCTGGAGGTTTAGCAAGGATCAAGTTTACCGTGAACATAAGCGATCCTAACGTGTATTGCTAGACTAAGGCCTCCTTTTTGCAAGATCAGTCTTATTGGGTCCATTTTTTTTCTTTTTTCTCAGACAGACCTTCCATGATCGTCTATGGAGATCGGAAGATGTACACAGACTTGTTTGTCCGTTTACACACCCAACTACCTCCAATCCAATTTTAAACTCCACTAAAAAAAAAGGGATTAGTTCCCCTCTGTCTGGACAGATCAGATTGGAGGGCACAGTCAGGTATAAATGGACAGCCAGTCCTGTTACCATCACTCCCAGCCACCCGTAAAGACCAGAGCAGGCTGTGTCCTGTCTGCACGCATAAATGGAGTGGACATGGACCCCTGTCCATTCCCCCCAATCCTTCACTGAGCAAACCAGAGTCAAGTGATGTGAAACAGAACCTTAGAAAAAGGAGTAAAAGGAGCACTTTGTTTTAAAACACTTACTCTGCAGACACAGCGGCAAATTTACTAACTGGCACAAAGCTAAGCAACCATCTAAATGAATATAAAAAAAGGGGGGGGGGGGGTGCAGCGCTACATAACTTAGCAAAATGATAAGTCAAACACAGATAATAAACAATAAAACAGTGACTATGTGTTAATAAGGCCACTGAATGGTGGCTATGAAGTGAGGGAAGTGAAACAGTCCAATGGAGGAGTGCTCTTAAGATCCAGGATGATCCTCAGATAACGTCCAGTATTAGGAACCGTCAGGTGATTAAAAAAAATGTAAAAGACTGCGCACTCACCAGATACGCAATCTTTATGCGCATTTGTGTGAAATATCACCGGACCTCCTGTGTCATCATCCTGGTCTGGTCAGATCTGGTCAGCATATCCTCCCTTGCCTGGTACCCGGATAGATGCAGCTATTCCATGGATCTGGCTGGCTCCCACCAGAACTCAAATAAATAGAAAAGGCCACATAGTGTGATATCCTCAGGTATCTTTATTGTAGGCAAAGGATAGCAGGAAAACCAACATGCAAAGTATTACTGACCCAGATACAAATCAAAGATGGCCGCCGGGGCCCCTCGTGGTGCCGGCGGTGAGGCGTCAACCTGCTGTATCTCTCCCTGACGCGTTTCGAGCGAAGGCTCGTACTCATAGGGGTGCAGCTTACAGTGGTGGACGCAAATGACAATGTTTAAATATGAGCGATGGCGCATGCGCAATACGTCATGCGCCATCTTTCCTGTGCTCAATGTCCGCGCGACGCTTGCGGGCGCCATGTTTTTTATTGTAGCCCAACCCGATGGCGCATGCGCAAACGCCCTGTCATCGGGTACACGGAGACAACCAGCAGAAACTAATGCTATGAGCACCAGGGATGACTCAATCAAATGCTATAAGCGCCAGAGATGATCGAATCAATAATTCAACGCTATAGATCCCCTACGTGGAAACAAACCAAGATGATATAATTATGGGCAAGAACAAAGATGGATCTTGATTAACAGATCCAAAGTCATGTTATATAGCCCATGCTTATCACCACAACAATAATGCAAAATATATAAATACTTCATATGAATAACTATATTCACATAAAAATGAAATAAAAAAATTAAAAAATTAAAAGATTATAATTCATGTGAGAGCCTGGTGGTCATGCATATATAAACGTTGGCAAATATATAGAGTCTGCCAAACATGAATATAAGCACATCATAAGTACCCATATATATAAATATTATATCTGAATACTAGAAAGCCAAAAATACATAAATACACAGTATATATAATCAATGCAGATATAAAATAATACATACATCTATAGACCCGTCGGTCATTAGTGCATGCAGAAAGTTAGAATAATAAAACATTAAATATTAAAATTACCTGAATAACAAAAATATATCGTCAAAAATGACAGAGGAAATAAAGCCATATAATGTTAAGTGAAATACACACTAAGATCAATGACAAAAATTCATATGTGTATATAGAAAGATATCTGGATAGTCCTAATCAGCTGTTAATATAGAACTGGATATCAATAGTTTTTATTGATATCCAGTTCTATATTAAGTCCATTGGGGCGCATAATACAGTCCATCTGGAATATCCATTTCGTTTCCATTTGCGAGACTGCTCTTTTCTTATTTATGCCTCTCCAATGGGCTTGTACTGTATCAATACCTACAAACTGTATTCAGCATATAGCACTATCCTTTTACAAACAAAATTCCCACCAAGTTACTAACACAATCCTTCCCCTGAAGTACAAATAACATCAAAACAATATATAGTAACCTAGATTACCCTCTAATCAATAATTAGTGAATAAACATAAAGTCCAAAAGCCCCAAAAAATCTATAAAAATATAAAAATAATAAACAAAAAACCAAAATCATCCCAAAAGCAAAAAAAAAAAAAGTCCAAAATAAAGTCCCAAATGATGATTGTAAAAAAATCTTTATCTGTGATATCTTAATTCTTCATATCCCGAAATCCTTGTGATATACTTCAAACCAAATCTTCATATACCTCAAAGAAAAAAACTCAACATGTGTGATATCTTCAAAGAAAAAGGGGTATATAAAAACCGTGCCACACGTGTTTCATGCACATAAAAAATATATTAACGTGCCACCACAACCGTGAAAGAGGAAGTCCCTCAGCCTTAGGAGTCAATCCACTGCATACCACTAGCGGAAGTGTATAGTTACCCTCAGAATGTTATCAAGGGTCTAAGTACTTCTCTCCAACCTTTGAATAATCCTTCAGCCTTTCAGCCGCTTCCCACAGACCTCATAAACAACCAGGGATCAGTATGTGTCATAAAAATTATAGCACTTTATTGTAGTAACTTACATTCAAATAAGGTAACATCAGCTTCCACATCACAAAACGATATGTTCACAATCCTGCCTCTCCTCATAAGTGTATAGATTCCACACTCTCTCACTCCCAAGAGGGAACCGATTGCCTGTGGTAAGACCCCAGTACCTCAAGGTCCCATGAGGATTCCAGGACGCCACAGCCACATGTACCAGAATCAGAAATGGCCGCCGCCCGCACTTCCGGAAGGGCGTCACTACTTAACGTCACCACGTCACGTGCCCCGGACGCGTTTCGTCACACCGGACTTTGTCAACAGGGATACGGACGTGTCTCCTCATTCCCCCTTAAGTACCAACTAGGGGGCGGGGAAATAATCACCGCGGCCATCTTACATCCTGGAACATTGGGCATCCTCACTCTCCTATATGAGGCATATCAGGGACGGTGAGATGGAACACAGACAAGCCATTAGTCAGAACGGCAAAACTGTCACCCCACCCCACCCCCCACCCACACCCCCCAATATATAAACCGCATTTTCACTAAGACAATAAAATCCTTCATAGAGCTAATGTCAACCATAAGGGTTCAATAATAGACCCATATACAGACAAGTATTATAAAATATATAAATTTTAAAAATTCAACTCTATTCCCTCCTCCCAATCATCATGTAAACAAAGAATCCTCATTTTAGAAAGTATTCCAACCCCCTAACAATATATAAAAAACCCTAAATAATACAACAATAATCGTAAATACTCAAAAATGATCATAACCTTAATCTAAATACAATGGAACACTAAAAATTATTAAAAAATTAATAAAAAAAAAAAAAAAAAATATTAATAATAATATATTTATATTCCTGGTTATAGCGAGCATTTCAATTACTGGTCAGAAATTAAAACAATTTAGGTCTAATTCAATATTTAGACCCTTTGGTTTTTTAAAGTATTAAGCCTATAAATCCAAAAAGTTTCATTTTTGGATATCTCCTGCACCCTATTGCACCCCCCTTCCAATGGGATTCCAGGACATCGATACCACAAAACTTTAGAAGGCTCGGATCCGAACCATGAAACTCACGAAAATGTTTGGATACGCTGTTTTCTTTTTTTTTTACATTTTCACATGTTCCTCCCTTTCAATCTAGGGTTTTTAGATTCTTTTTTTTCCCTTTTTTTACATTTTCAACATGTTCCTTCATCAATCTAGTTTTTTAGATCTCTTTTAGTTCTCCCCAACATATTGAATTTGACAGGGACATTCTAATAGATAAGTCACATATTTCGTATTGCAAGTAATAAATTTATTAATTTGCAAAAGATTCTCCCGTCACACAAGATGTAAATGTTGTACTTTTCCTCTCTTTTATACCTGTGATTTTACAAATTTTACACTTTTTACAAGGAAAAAAACCTTGGAGTCCGAACATCTTCGGCTTCTTAGGGGGAGAGATCACCCCTTTTACCAATAAGTTTCGCAAGTTCTCACTTTTCCTATAGATAAACCGAGGTTTTCCAGGTAAAATCTTTCCCAACATGGGATCTTTATGTAATAAAGGCCAATGTTTCCTAATGATATTTTCTACCCCTTTGTACTGACAGCTAAATTTTGAGATGAAGGCACAGTCCACTACATTGTTTTCCTTACATCATCACGACATCTTTTTACTTATAGTGTTCTTTATCTTCCTATCCCCTATATAACTCTGACTCACTTTATATCTAATTTTCTCCAATTCTGTAGGATCAACTATACACTTCCGCTAGTGGTATGCTAGTGGGATGATTCCTAAGGCTGAGGGACTTCCTCTTTCACGGTTGTTTGGGTGGCACGTTAATATATTTTTTATGTGCATGAAACACGTGTGGCACGGTTTTTATATACCCCTTTTTCTTTGAAGATATCACACATGAGTTGAGTTTTTTTCTTTGAGGTATATGAAGATATTGTTTGAAGTATATCACAAGGATTTCGGGATATGAAGAATTAAGATATCACAGATAAAGATTTTTTTACAATCATCAGTTGGGACTTTATTTTGGACTTTTTGTTTTTTGCTTTTTGGATGATTTTGGTTTTTTGTTTATTATTTTTTTATATTTTTATAGATTTTTTTGGGGCTTTGGACTTTATGTTTATTCACTAATTATTGATTAGAGGGTAATTAGGTTTACTATATATTGTTTTGATGATAATACCTACAACTGCAATGAAGATGGGTCCCTGTTATGATGGGTCCTGTAGTGTAATGATAAAGAATGATCTTTAAAGCCCTTCTTTAATGTTGTTAACGTGTTCACGGAGTCTATCCCTAAGTCTTCTGATGGTGCGCCCAACGTACTGTTTTTTTGCACGGACATTGCAAAAGATACACGACATTTTTGCTGTAGCATGATATAAAGTTATTAATTTTAAATGTCCTGCCAGTACTAGTTGATATAAAATTATCGACCCTCTTTTTCCTTTTGCCATTACAGGTGCAAATAATACACTTGTTGCATGGGAAGAAACCAGTAATATTATTCAAAAAGGAAGTGTTCCTAAGGAGGGTCGATAATATTTGGGGCTATAAGATTTCTCAGAGATTGTGCTCTTCTATAGGTGATCTCAGGTCTATCAGGAAGAATATTAGTTAGCACTGGATCCGCCTTCAAAATCTTCCAGTTCTGATTAATGATTCTAGAAATCGTCCTGTATTGTCTAGAGAAAAGTAGTAACAAAGGGACAGATTTTTTGTGACTTTTGTGAGGTATTGTTAGCAAGCAGAGAATCTCTACGCCCATATTACCTATCTCGTGCATAGTGCGGGTAAGACATATCTCATCGTATCCCTTTTCCAAGAATCTATTTTTTAATTAGATGCTTGTGACAGAAAAGTATCAACAGAGGTACAGTTTCTTCTCAGCCTTAAGAATTGCCCTTTCGGTATTAGTTTGAAAGCCATATGGGTGATGACAACTGCTAATGGAATGTATCCGTTCGATCTGTTCCTTTGAAGAAGGAAGAGGTTATTAGGGTACCCTCTTGGTTCATTAATGTCAGATCCAAGAAATTCACACTAGTCTTACTGTCATCAAAGGTTAATTTAATATTTAAGGTGTTGTTATTAAGGGTACCGAAAAAATTAAACCAATGTTTGTTCATTCTCCTTTCCAAATAAGCAGTATATCATCGATATAATCGCCTATAGAAATATAATTCTGGCCAATCCCTGGCATATATAATGTCCTCCTCCCATCTAGCCATGAACAAATTTGCCAGGCTTGGAGCGAAATTCGCTCCCATAGCCACGCCTAGTTTGTAGATAAAAATTACTATCATAACCAAAAATAGTTTCTAGTCATAGCGAAATCCAGAAGGGTAAGTATAAATTTTTAGATATGTAAAAGAGGCAGAGTAGATTCATTAAGATAAAAATCCAACTGCTTGCATACCCTCTGTGTGGGTCAATGCTCGTTTGTACAGAGAAGCCACATCAGCTGTAACTAGAAATGAGTATCGATTATCAACACAAAGACCCTTGGATATCTTGTAACACTTGTTTTAGTGTCTCTCAGATAAGATGGCGTTTTCCGTACTCGAGCGGTTGTAGGAAATACTATCTATGTATTGTCCTCACACTCGAGAACACGGAGAGATCCACCCCCCTAGAAACCCCCCAATACCCGCTTATGATAGGTCTACCGGGAGGGTTCTCTAGATTTTTATGTAATTTTAGGGAGAATGTATGTACATGACTGGTATCCTAGGAGCCGATGGACATAAGAACTCCTTCTCTTTCTTGTTTATCACAATATGCCAGAATAGCCTTTGGCAATAAATGTTTTTTAAGTGATTTTTTTATATGTACTCAAGGATTCTTTGGGTAGACGGCAATATGTATCTACATCTCCAAGAATATTATATACTTCCTTATTGTAGCTATCGTTTATTCATTAATACTACTCCTCCTCCTTTTATCCGCAAGGCATTATGACTAGTAGCTTTCTGGTCAAGGAGGGAGTTAATAGCTTTGGAAGTTCCAGATGATTTTTATGGTTCTTTAACCTTCACAGCAGCTAAATCCTTCAGTACCGTTTCTTTAAAGGCCATTGATATAACTATTGGGGGGGGGGGTGGGGGGGGGGGGGGGGGGGGGGGGGGGGGTTACTATTTTGTGGGAGGATGAATAGGGACGATTCCTTAAGTTAGAATAGGTATTTCATGCTAGTATTATTTCTAACGATAGGATTCGAAATGAAAAATATTTTTTCAAAGATATTGATCTTACAAATCTATGTATGTCAATATTCTATGTATGAATTTGTCCAATTTGTTATTTGGTGCAAATTTTAATCCTCTATCTAATAGGTCCAACTCTCGGGAAGTTAATACTTTCCCAACTAAGATTAAAAATCCCCTTACCCTTGATAGTTTCCTCTTTTTTTTGGGTTGTTGACTCCCTTTTGCCTCCCCTTTTTCCCAGCTCGAACGTTTCTTTTGCGTGAGCTTTCCTGGTCTAAAAAAATGAAACCGGAGTGGGATTCCATTCTCATTTTGATATGTGGAATGGTTAGTTGTAGGAGGATAATAGGTGTCATTTCTATATGGTGGGGCATATGGTGGCTGCCTAAATGGCTGGCTGAGGTGTTCTAGGTGTAGGGTGTCCTGAACTCGTCATGTCTATATGGGCTCCATAATTCCTTCTCGGGGAGTATATAATTGCCATATCCTCTGTTATAATTATTGTTGGGGGGTCTATTACCCTGTTGTTGAAATGGTCTTTTTAAATTAGGTTATCCCTATAACCTTGATATTTTTTGGGATACCACTCATAGTTTCTTGAGCTATATTGTCATATGACATAGACCTCAGTGTTCAAAACGATTAGACGTTGGGTATATTACTATTGTAAGTGACCCTAGTTTCCCCAGATTGGGCTGAGATTTGGTGATGATATGTTATGACGAGAATGATTAGGGACCTTCCCAGCCTTTGTTATTTTTCTTTGGTTTAGATGTATATGAATTAGTCTCCATGGGTATAGGAGGCTCATTCATGGGTTCATCCAAGTCTGTTTGCCATTTAAAAACTTTATTTTCGGTATTGTCCCTATGATCACGTATGTATTTCTTACATTTTTTTGTCTTTTGTTCCTTTTCAGTGTGTTCTAAAAATTGTTTAAGTTTCTCGGATTCTGATTGATAATCAATTCCATATCTTTAAATGGAATGAGTTTCTCTCGTACTTTATTAATTCCCCGTGTCTAGATAGATAAGTTTTTCTTCTTTTCCGTGTAATTAAAAAAAACTTAAGTAGATCTAGCCCAGCCAAATTAAAAATACTGTGACCATTCTACTATGCTGTTAGTGTCTCCTGTTTCAGGGGGACATTCCATCTTAAGGACCGAGGGACCATTTGTTCCTTAATATATTTATCTAAAAAGGAATATATCCACAAATGTTCTAACCTCAGATGAGGTTAGGTTATGGAGCTGTGTAAATAGTCCCTTAATGTCATCAGATTCTTGTTCTATATTAAAAACATCATCAGATATTTTTGGTCTCATGGACCTCATCTCAAATATGTCAGCCCATTTATAAACTTGACAAAACAAGCAGCTCAACTAAAATAGGTAGTGACAAATAATCAAGAAAAACAGAAATAAAGTGGAGCGCTTGAAATAGATATAATGAGCAGCGGGCTGTACACCAAAAAGGCACCGTATCAAACTTCAAGGACATGAATAATAAAAAAAGTGGGGGGGGGGGTGCAGCGCTACATTAACTTAGCAAATGATAAGTCAAACACAGATAATAAAACAATAAAACAGTGACTATGTGTTAATAAGGCCACTGAATGGTGGCTATGAAGTGAGGGAAGTGAAACAGTCCAATGGAGGAGTGCTCTTAAGATCCAAGGATGATCCTCAGACGTTCCAGTATTAGGAAACCTGGTGTTCAGGTGATAAAAAATGTAAAGACTGCGCACTCACCAGATACGCAATCTTTATGCGCATTTGTGTGAAATATCACCGGACCTCCTGTGTCATCATCCTGGTCTTGGTCAGATCTGGTCAGCATATCCTTCCCTTGCCTGGTACCTGGATAGATGCAAGCTATTCCATGGATCTGGCTGTCTCCACCAGAACTCAAATAAATAGAAAAGGCCACATAGTGTGATATCCTCAGGTATCTTTGGTTGTAGGCAAAGGATAGCAGGAAAACCAACATGCAAAGTATTACTGACCCAGATACAAATCAAAGATGGCCGCCGGGCCCCTCGTGGTGCCGGCGGTGAGGCGTCCAACCTGCTGTAGCTCTCCTGACGCGTTTCGAGCGAGGCTCGTACTCATAGGGGTGCAGCTTACAGTGGTGGACGCAAATGACAATGTTTAAATACGAGCGATGGCGCATGCGCAATACGTCATGCGCCATCTTTCCTGTGCTGTCTGTCCGCGCGACTAACGGGCGCCATTTTATTGTAGCCCAACCCGATGGCGCATGCGCAAACGCCCCTGTCATCGGGTACACGAGACAACCAGCAGAAACGAATGCTATTGAGCACCAGGGATGACTCAATCAACATGCTATAAGCGCCAGAGATGATCGAATCAATAATTCAATGCTATAGATCACCTACGTGGAAACAAACCAAGATGATATAATTATGGGCAAGAACAAAGATGGATCTTGATTAACAGATACCAAGAAGGTCATGTTATTATAGCCCATGCTTATCACCACAACAATAATGCAAATATATAAATTACTTCATATGAATAACTATATTCACATAAAATGAAATAAAAAATTAAAAGATCTATAAATTCATGTGAGAGCCTGGTGGTCATGCATATATAAACGTTGGCAAATAGTATAGAAGGTCTGCCAACATGAATATAAGCACATCATACATGGAAAACGCCATCTTATTCTGAGAGGACACTAAACAAAGTGGTTACAAGATATCCAGGTCTTTGCTGGTTGGATAATGATACATTTTTTCTTAGTTAAATTTTTTCTAAGATACAGCTGATGTGGACTTCTCTGTACACGAGCATTGACCACACAGAGAGTATGCAACGCAGTCGGATTTTTATTCTTAATGAATGCTACTCTGCCTCTTTTACATAAATAATTTATACTTACCCTTCTTGATTTCGCTATGACTAGAAACTATTTTTGGTATGATAGTAATTTTTATCTACAAACTAGGGGCACGTGGCTGATGTGAGCGAATAATTTCGCTCCAAGCCTGGCAAATTTTGTTCATGGCTAGATGGGAAGGAGGACATTATATATTGCCAGAGGCTCACTCGCGCCAGAATTCTATTTCTATAGGCGGATATATCGATGAAATACTCTTGCTTATTTGGAAAGCGAGTATGGAACAAACATTGGTTAAATTTTTCGGTTACCCTATAATAAACTAACCACCTTAAATAATGTAAATTTACCTTTGATGACAGTAAGACTAGTGTGAATTTCTTGGATCTGAACATTAATGAACCAAGAGGGTACTACCCTTAATAACCTCTTCCTTCCTTTCAAAGGAAACAGGATCGGAACGGATACATTACCATTATGCTGTTGTCATCACCCACTCATTGGCTTTCGATACAATACCGAAAGGGCAATTCTTAAGGCATGAGAAGAAACTGTACCTCTGTTGATTACTTTTCTGTCACAAGGCATCTATATTTAAAAAATAGATTCTTGAAAGAATAAGGGGGAATACGATGGAGATATGGTTGTTAGCCCGCCACTATGCACGAGATAGGTTAATCAGTGGATAGAGATTCTCTGCGTTGCCATAACAATACCCTCACAAAAGTCACAAAAAATCCTGTCCCTTTTGTTTGACTTACTTCTCTCAGGACAATACACATAGGACGATTTCTAGAATCATTAATCAGTACTGGAAAGATTTTGAACCGCGGATCCTGTGCTAACTAATTATGCTTCCTGATTAGGACCTGGAGATCACCATATAGAAGAGCACCAATCTCCTGAGAAATCTTATAGCCCCAAAATATTTATCTGACCCTCCTAGGTAACGACTTCACTTTTTGAATAATGATTTCTGGTTTCTTCCCAATTGCAACAAGTGTATTATTTGCACCTGTAATGGCCAAAAGGAAACAAAGGAGGAGTCGATAAATTTTATATTCATCTAGTACTGGCAGGACATTTAAGATTAATATAACTTTATATCATGCTTATCAGCAATAAATGTCGTGTATCCTTTTGCTGATGTCCGTGCAAAAAAACAGTTACGTTGGGCGCACCATCAGATGACTTAGGGATAGACTCCGTGAACACCGTTAACACATTAAGAAGGGGCTTTAACAGATCATTTCTTTATTCATTACACATACAGAAATCCCATGCATTAACAGGGGGACCCATCTTCAATTGCAGTTTTGTAGGTTTATTGATACAGTACAAGACCAGTTGGAGAAGGCACATAAAATAAGAAAAGAGCCAGTTCTCGCATATGGGAATCGAAATGGATTATCCAGATGGGGACTGTATGTGCCCCAATGGACTTAATACTAGAACTGGATATTCAATAGTTTTATTGGATATAACATGCTGATTCACGGACTATCAGATATCGTTTCTATATTAACTACATATACGAATTTTTTGTCATTGATCTTAGTGGTGTATTTCACTTAACATTATATGGCTTTCTTCCTCTGTCATTTTCACGATATATTTTTGTTATTCAGGTTAATTTTAATATTTAATGTTTTATTATTCTAAACTTTTCTGCATTGCACTATTTGACCGACGGGGTACTATAGATGTATGTATTATGTTTTTTATATCTCGCATTGTTATATACTACTGTCGGGAATTTATGTATTTTTGCTTTCTAGTATTCAGATATAATATTTATTATATATGGGTACTTATGATGTGCTTATATTCATGTTTTGGCAGACTCTATATATTTGCCAACGTTTATATATGCATGACCACCAGGCTCACATGAATTATATCTTTTAAATTTTTTATTTCATTTTTATGTGAATATAGTTATTCATATGAAGTATTTATATATTTGCATTATTGTTGTGGTGATAAGCATGGGCTATATAACATGACTTTGGATCTGTTAATCAAGATACATCTTTGTTCTTGCCCATAATTATATCATCTGGTTTGTTTCCACGTAGGTGATCTATAGAACCGTTGAATTATTTGATTCGATTCATCTCTGGCGCATATAGCATTTGATTGAGTCATCCCTGGTGCTCATAGCATTCGTTTCTGCTGGTTGTCTCCGTGTACACGATGACATGGAAGGAGCGTTTGCGCAAATGCGCCCATCGGGTTGGGCTACAATAAAATGGTTCGCCCCTTAGTCGCGCTAATAGCAGGACATTGAGCACAGGAGAAAGATGTGCGCATGACGTATTGCGCATGTGCCATCAGCTCGTATTTAAACATTGTCATTTGCGTCCCACCACTGTAAGCTGCACCCCTAATGAGTACGAGCCTTCGCTCGAAACGCGTCATGGTGAGAGCTACAGCAAGGTTGGACGCCTCACCGCGGCCGGCACCACGAGGGCTCCCGGCGCCATCTTTGATTTGTATCTGGGTCAGTAATACTTTGCATGTTGGGTTTTCCTGCTATCCTTTGCCTACAATAAAGATACCTGAGGATATCACACTATGTGGCCTTTCTATTTATTTGAGTTCTGGTGGGAAGCCAGCCAGATCCATGGAATAGCTGCATCTATCCGGTAACCTAGGCAAAGGAGGATATGCTGACCAGATCTGACCAGACCAGGATGATGACACAGGAGGTCCGGTGATATTTCACACAAATGCGCATAAAGATTGCGTATCTGGTGAGTGCGCATTCTTTACATTTTTTATCACCTGACGGTTCCTTAATACTGGACGTCAGTCTGAGGATCATGCATCCTGGATCTTAGAGCACTCTCTCCATTGGAACTGTTTCACTTCCCTCACAGTCACTTTCATAGCCACCATTCAGTGGCCTTATTAACACATATAGTCACTGTTTTATTGTTTAAGTTTCTGTGTTTGACTTATCATTTTGCTAAGTTATGTAGCGCCTGCACTGCACCCCCCCCCCCGTTTTTTTATATTCATGTCCTTGAAGGTTTGATACGGTGCCTTTTTGGTGTAACAGTACAGCCGCTGCTCATTATATCTATTTCAAGCGCTCACTTATTTCTGTTTTTCTTAATACCCAATCTAAATGAGTTCACCTCCTAGAACAGCAGAGAAAAGTCTTTTTTACTACATGATTTCAAGCAATTTACACTTCCTATATACATATGTTGAACATTTTAAAGAATAACTGCTTTAAGACCGCGCACACAGTACATTTACTGCTACAGGATCATGTATATATACAGTTATGTAATTCTGCATTTCTGGGTAGGTTGCGCACGCAAGCTGCATGCACGCCCTACCCATGTCACCGACTTCGTGGCCCCGGGTGATTTACCTGCAAGCACTGGTGATTACCAGCGATCACCGACAGGGAGGAGGGCTGCATTGTTTACCAACAACCCTCCTCCCTGTCAGTTTGGGCACACTGCTCTGGGTGGCTGAGCAGAGCCATCCAGAGCAATGTGCTTACAGTGAAGCATACACACCCCCCGCCCCTAGTAAAACACTCCCATCACACAGTTAACCCTTTGATCACCCCTCATGGTTAACCCCTTCCTGCCCAGTGCCATTAGTACAGTGTCAGTGCTTTTTTTTTTAAGCATTGATCACTATATTGGTGTCACTGCGGATGTCAGTGACACCAAGTCAGTTCCCCCAGTGTCAGAATGGCCGCCGCAGTCCGCTAAATTTTTCAGTATCTGTACCGCCATTTGTAAACGCTATAACTTTCACATAAACCAATTAATTTACATGTATTATTGTTTTTTTTTTTAGCAAAGACATGTAGCAGAATACATTTTGGCCTAAATTTATGACGAAATATGATTTTTACTGGATATATTTTAGAGCAAAAAGTAAAAAATATTGGGTTTTTATCAAAATTTTAGGGTTTTATTTTTTTCGTTTATAGCACAAAAATAAAAAACACAGAGGTGATCAAATACACACTGAAAGAAAGTTCTATTTGTTGGGAAAAAAAGAACATAAATTCTCATTTATTCATTGCAGGACTGCACAATTATCAGTTAAAACTAGTGCAGCTCTGTATAGCAAAAAAATGGCATGAATTGCAGTATCTATACCAGGGCGGACTGACAACTCATGGGGCCCCCGGGCAATAGGGGATCATGGGGCCCGTGTCCTTGCCCAAACTCAAAAAAGCCTATGAAAAAGGTACCAGGGGCTCCACATCATGGAGTTAGAGTGGACTGGGGCCATCCATAACTTCTCCAACTTCATCTAATGGTTGTAAGAATGCAAAGTGAGCCAGGAAGCTAATAGACGCAATTGAGCAGCTAGATAATATTTAGAAAGGTTGGAAAGGCTAGACCTCCTTGGCTCCATGGAGCATGTAGAACTGATCTCGCTACGTTCATTTTTAATTCCAAACAAAGTTAAACAATTTAATCTGAAGTTTTTAAAATGGACATCAGAGTCAGAATGGGGAGGGTTTCATATAAATACAGCAGTTTTGGTAAACAGTCATTTTGACCACTGCAATGCGGCCAAGAAATGGGGAGGGACCTCCACTGGAGAAGTAGTAGCTTGTCGATAGGAGTATTATAAAGGTGAAGTAAGTTTTCCTTTACCCACCTTATAGGTGGGAGTTAAGTTCACTTCCAAGTATTTCAATGCCTTGGTTTTCCAGAAGTAGGGTATTGTTTGAGATAGCTGCTGTAAGTCTAAGGGGGAGACATTCAGATTTGGAGTTATTCATTCATTTTATACTCTGAGAGAGAACCAAATAAGTCCAATTCCTTGTGAAGGTTAGGAAGTGTTGTATGTAACTGGGTGAGTGATAAGAAACCATCATCAGCAAAGAGGGAGAGCTTGAACTCCTTACTGAGCACTGGGATACCATGAATATCAGGATTATTTTTAATGTGGGCTGCTAGGGGTTCAATTCATAGGGCAAACAGGAGAAAGGAAAGGGGACTACTATACATAGTGCTGTTCTGTATGGAAAAGGGAGGTGAAGTGGCAAATTGTGTTTTGATCAAAGCAATAGGATTGGAGATGTGTAGATTAGAAAGGGACCACTGATTCCAAGGTATCTGAGTGTGGTAAATAGAAATGGACAACTGAGCCTGTCAAAAGACTTCTCTGTATCAACTCTGTATCAAGGCTGAGGAAACAGAGCCTCAAGTTTCTGCATTTTAGCTATCTCGATAAGGTCAAACAAACCTTCTGGTGTTATCCCCCACTTGTCGAAAGGGGATATAAAACCAACTTGGTCCTTGTGGATAATGGAAGGAAGAAGTTGATTAAGTCTATTCGCCAGCAACAGTGAAAATCTTTAAGTCCAAGTTCAGGGGTTCTACTTGCCTGTAGTTTGAGCATAAAGCGTGGTCTTTTATGGGTTTGGGGAGCTCCATGATAGAGTAGGATTGCATGTCACACAGAATGGGGGAGTCTTTAAGGAAACCATTAAATAATTTGAAGGAGAAGCATGGGAAGCATGGCTGTTGATTAGCTGTTAATTAGATCACTGTTAGCTGTTGGCAGTACTTTTTACAATTTGCACTGTTTAGGATAAAGTGATCAAGCTCTTACCTAATCAGTGTGGGATGTTTATCCCAATGTGTACTATTTGCTTTTATTGTTCATGTGGCGACTGCCCGTTTCTGAAGTGTATAAAAACCTGTATTTCTGCTCAATAAAGGGGTTCCAGTTTTGCACATAAGCCAGTGTTATCTAGTCCTTGTCACAAGTCATATGACTTCCTCAGGGCTACTCATCTCTGTCATTACTACTATACATGCTTTTATGGGTCTGTGGACCCAGTTTTTAATGTGAGTAGGCACTTTGCTTATTTATTTAATAAAAACTTGTCTTACTACACTATGGGAAGTCAGTTTTGATTTAATTTTCCATGTCCATGGGAGAGGATTTTCTTGCCATATCCTGGAGGGGACATCTGAGCTATTTTTGGTCCACTTGTGGAGTGTTCATTTTCCCAATTTAAGAGGATTGCCCTGACAAGTATTGAGGGGATATACAGGGATATCATTGCTGAGCTTATTCATCCAAAGCCTGTGGGTCATAGTTGGAGGTGAGCGTGCACACTAGCTGGTGGAAGATCTGTTTGCAGCAATCACTGTTTGATTCACAGTCCTGCAGAAGATACACATTTATTGGGACTTTGCACTTTGTTGTTTTTATCACTATAAATATTTCAGCATATATTTATTTGCTCACATATGATTATTGGTCACTATTTGTAGGTCATTTATTTCATGCTTCAGTGATTTATTATTATTGATATGTCATTTTATTGTCACATTGATTTACCTTCACCTTTCGTAATCACATTTGTGGGTTAGCACCTTTTGTTATTGAGTAGCATAGCATCAGTTAGTTAGTAATATAATAATTGTTAAATTTTACATACACTTTAAAAATATATGTATTATTTATAAATACAAGAAGTTTAAAGGAGAAGTTTGGTAGTAAAAAAAAAAAAAACATTATATATACTCACCTCTATGCTGCAGCATAAAAAATTAGATGTTTTGATTGGAAAAATGCAGTCTTCTGATTGCTCAGTTTCTCAGTCTGTGAGGAGCAGAAAGCGGTGATTGCCAAACTACCAAACAAATTACTCTCCAATCTGCTTTTTTTTAAAGAATAAAGATGTATTCAATTCAAAAGTTTTACAAAATATTTGTTATGCCTGAGGCCTGTGCAGACCTTACTGAACATTAGTGCTACAAATCCAGCAGTTTCTATGTGGTTAAAACAAGACCATGTACAGTCATTGTTCCTAAATGTATCACAGCTCATCTGGCTACTCATACATGGTGCTGTCTCAGCACAGAGTGTGTCATTCAACATGAAAAGGCTGTGCATCTATGAAGATGACTGCTGCCATAACAATATGTTCTCCAGTGATAAAAAGAGAAAGCAGGAGGCTGACAAACAATTCAATTAGCACCTGAAGTTTTGTTAAACTGAGATTGTCTACAGTAAGCTTAGTTTCTGGCCAAAATGGTTGTACACAAAAGTGACAGAATATAAGGGTTCACTCTCTTTGATAAAGAAAAAAAGCTCAGTAATTTTGAAATTCTTCAATATGGTTTTACACCTTTTATAGATGGTGTTCCTGGGTTTCCAACTGGACCAGCTCCAGCTGCAACCATTGAGGGGAAATCCCAAGAACAGATTCAGAATACACTGTGGGGAATTTGTTTCGGCTGGCTTACACATGACCTGATATTTCCTAGAAAGAGCTAATGGCTGTATCTGGGAAAAAGAGTAGTCTTGCTGCCCCAAACAACCCATGCTTGAACCATCAAGCTGAAGATGAGATCTGATGATGCAACTGTCACTTCTACACACTTCCTACTACAACATATTGTGTGGTAATAATAGACGAAACAGAAACCTTCACATCTTTTTTCCCATTTATATTTGTTTACCAATAATATAAATAAAAAACAAGACAAATAATATATTGATTACATATCTTCAAAAAAAGATCTTGTGATGAATGATGTGTCTGTTGGTAAAAAAATATTTTCTGTTGTGGCATGGTTCAAACTGTCAGATATGATAAATAAAGTATATGAATAATTCCGAGGATTTTCATAAATTCCAACAGTATTGTAGCGTTATTCCATATTTTTAAGGTTGTAGTCAGAAACCGTCTTCAGAGTTATCATCCCATCCACAGCTCTCCACTGCTCTGTCCTGGTTTGAAATCCACTTCCACGTTGTACTCAAAGTCTGGGTCATCTTTCTTTTTCCTGTTTTTCTCAAAAATCTCATCCATTACGCTCTTTCTTTTTTGCCAGTTCCTTGTCATCTAGTTTGTTCAGATCCTCATTAGGATCAATATTTTCCTCCTTTCGAATCCCATCCAGGCTAGCCTCCAAAGTCTCCCCCTTTAAATGTCCCCTAAGCAACTTATAAAGCCTTTCCAGCTGTTTCAGATGATATCTGCTCCAAGTACTGTTTGTGCCCGTGGATTGTTCTTAAGCTGCTCTGCTGCTCGGCTGCAGTCTACAAAAAGAATAAGCCAACAAGATGAGCTGAGAATGTTTTACAATTAACCCAAATAAAATATGCCATAACTAGACTTCCGATTTTTTTTTTTTTTTAAATGTGTGTCACCATCAGACATATACAATATTTTATCATCCCATTGGAAAAACTCTTATATAAACAGAACAATGAATTTATATGTGTTGATCTATTTATAATGAATAAATAAATGATGATGCATAAAGTGAGTATATAAATGTGGATACATAATTAAAGGGCTGCAAAACATGAACTAGTTTTCACTGAAGACTGGTCTATGTAAAAAAAAAAAAAAAAAGTTAACTTCAGGCAGTTATTTAAAGTCCCCGTTTAATCCAGTTATGGATTTATAAAAAAAAAAAAACGTGAACTTTGTTGATATCTGCCTTCTGTAATCTCCATACATAACAGGGGTGTGGAATTTAAAAAAAAAAAACTACTTGTCCAAGGGACTAAATTGGGGTCCCAATCTACTTATCCCTCATGACAATCTACTTGTCCTGATTAAACAAAAAAAGAAAAAAAATCTAACCAAAACCATATTTAAATCTGAGGTGCTTTTAGGAATGTCTGGGGCTTTTTAAAAATGAATGGGGGCTTCATGGCGACATAAACTTTTCAGGTTTTTAAAATTGTGCTGTTTATCTCCTCCTTACCTCCCAGCTTGTCTCCAGCACCGCACCCCTTGGGGGACCTTGCAGTGTAATGAGCATCGACTGGGGTGCTCAACAGGAAAGGGGAGTGCTGGGCTCTCTTAACCCCCCAGCAGAAGAGCATCTGCTGAGTGAGGAAAAAAAAAAAAAAAAAAAAAACTTTATTCCTTTAGGTTACCCTTGCACAGAAAAAACACTTGGGTGCTCAGTACAAGCACATGCTCAGCAGCCAGTCAAAAAACTCCAGTGGCCGATCCAGTAAAGGATAGGTTCACCTTTAAAAAATATAAAGTAAATGCACAATTTTTTTTTGCAGGTAAAAAAATACACATTTAATTTTTGTTTTCTTTTTTAGGAGCCTGGAAAGCATTGCACCAGCGCGATCAGAAGATTTCTGGTGCCATGAGCAGGACTCCAGCAGACTGTCAGTATCTACTTCGTACATTGTACAGGCAGGCAGTTTCACACTAACAGGAAGAATCAATGAACTACCAGAGCGCTCAACAGTGCCGTGGTAGCTTCACTGAGAACTACAAGCTACGTGTCAGTATTCATAGTTGATTCATTCACAGGATTCTGTGAATGGATATGACACAGCCATGTTGGCGGAAACCCGACACAGCCATGTGGGCGGGAACCGACACAGCTGTGCTCTTTTCACAAAGTGACAGCTAATACAGGGAACTTCTCCCCATACTATTATCACACAGAGGGCTTGGAATGCCAAGCCGCTGCAGAAGTGGGAACATGGCCACAAGATCCACCCTAAAAGCGGGTGGGACATGTAACATGTTCCCAAAGGTGAACTTATCCTTTATTCCTTTCACTGCCAGAGCCCTTTTTGTGTTTTTTGCACGTTTAAAAAAAAATCATTCTTAGGCCTTGAAGATAAAAAACCCCACCAAACATTTATTATATATTTTCTGAAAAGCAGGCACCCTAGAGATTAACCCCTTGGAGCCAGTGCCTCCCGGTCCTTTAAGGGTTTCAGAAGCCCGGAGGGGGGCGGGGGTTTTTTAGGGTGATGTGACCACTGTGTTTCGCACGTCACATGATCGGGAAAGGTCCCGATCGAAAGAGGAGATCGGGACCTTTCCGTGATTACTGGACATGTGCGCGGGGAGCGCGCAGGGGCGCGCTCTCAGCACATATGTTTTTCTTAATTGCACGCAACTGTGCGGCGACTCAGCGTCAAGGCACAGACGCCGGGAGGCCGCACATTTGGTTAAAATAGTGGAAGTTCCAATTTTTTATGTCACACGATATTACCACAAAGGTCATAAGTTAATTTTAGGGAACAAAAAAGGCCAATAACTACTTACCTATTTTCGGTAAAACATAAAAGATGAGGTTGCACAGTAAACAGATACCCAACATGTCAAACCTTACATTTGTGTGCGCTCGTTGAAATGGTTGAATAGGTGAAAAACTTTTAGCACACTTATATTTTCTACAGGTGTCACTTTTAAAGCCCGTATAGGTCATCAGTTTAGTGCTACGGAGGAGGTCTGGTGCTAACATTATTGCTCTAATTCCAGGATGTGTGCGGCGATATGCAACATGTGTATCGTAAAATAAAAATGTTTTTTTTTTATGTTTTCATTCATTACATGTGTATATTTGGGGGGCCTCAACATTTTTTTTGGGGGGGGTGGGGGGGTTATGTGTCTCAGGTGTAACTTAAGTAAACAACAAAAACTTTTATCACGTAGGGGACAAAATGTCCCCTATGTCATTATTTTTTGGTGACATATTCTCTTTTTAGACGTCCAGGAAAGACACTGCACAATATCCTCTGGATGCATTGCAAGGAAAGTGGCAGCTGTGAGTCAGAGTGACATCATACACATCACTTCCGGGTCAGGACAAGAAGGGAAGAAAGCGTGATATGCGTGTCTGCTCAACTCCTTCCTCCCCCCCTACTACTGGCACATGCTATATCGATCCTGGGCCTGCAGATGGGCAAGAAGAGCCCGGGATAACATGCTATAAGGGAGGGTGTGGCAAAAAAAAAAAAAAAAAAAGAAAATGGAAACCTGCTGCTTACCCACAGCAGGGCTAAATGAAAAGAAAAGCACCTGCCCTGGAGCCCAGAACTACATGTCCTGCCATCGAGCAATATAAAATCCACCACCCTGACATGAGCAATAGGAAAGGAAGGGGTAGCAAAGCAATCAGGCTATAATAAATTGCACAGGACACCCCATCAAACTCTGGCAGTTCCTAGTCAGTACCTTTAAAGTATTAAATCCAATGGGTCAGTATGTCAGGAAAGCAACTATCATTTTCAGAAGAAGATATCAGCAGTGGGAGCCTCAATGTATCTCTCATAACAGGGTTCTTTTAAAGTAGAAACTACAGCCCAATGCTAACTGTGCTTAAAAAAATGTTCCCTCCCTTATCCACATATATAACCTGCCTAACCTGAGTAAAAAGGATCTCTGTAAAGTTACCTATTTTTAGTCCGCTTTGGTCTGGCATTTTTGATCCTGCAGTATTGACTCCCCTTTGTCAGTGGGTAATGGCTGTTGGGAAGAAAAGGTGTGGCCAACAACAGCTGGCTCATGAGAGCCTATCAATGACATCATGGCTCCTGGAATTTCCAGGTGTTGCTGAGCACACCTTCCTCTCCCCTGCCAGCCACAGCTCACGGATACAGAATGATCATGACAGGACTGGGGTAGACTAAAAATAGGTAAGTATACAAATCTTTTTTCACAGGATAGGTAGCAGAAAAGCGGGGAGATGAAAACATTTTTAAGCACAGTTAAGAGTTAGGCTAAAGAATTCCACTTTAACCATAGGATGTACCCGTACTTCCTCGGGTTGAAAGTGGCTACACTTATACCAGTACCTGCAGGTATCATCCTGGTATCAAAATTTTCAGCCAGTGATGGGCTTTACTGTAGAAATGATTCAACTAGCTACCGGCTTATAAAGCATCTGATCAAACGGTCTCCGTTTGATCAGATCCTTTCAGGGCAGAGGAGAGATAATGGGTCTATAATGGACCCAGATCTCTCCATAAGAGGACCTATCATGCTTATTGCTATCACAAGGGATGTTGTTCTTCCTTTTGTGATAGCAATCAAGTTGATAAAAAAATTAAAAAGGAACAGTGTAAAAAAAAAGTTTTAAATAAAATAAATAATAAAATAATTCTAACACCAGACCTTCTGTGTAACTCTAACCTATAGAAGGTAACCTGTGAAGGCTTTTCAAGTGTCACTTAAGGAGACCTTTTGGTACCGTAGTTTGTCGCCATTTCACGGGTATGCTATGTTTTAAAGCATGACATGTTTAGATAGCTATTTATTTGACGTAATATCATCTTTTATATTTTACCATAAAATTGTGTTTGTGCACACTAATAAAAACAAATGTGTTTGTAAAAAAAATTATAAACAGCCACCAATTTATTATCCAGGATTTTTGCTTTCAAAAATATTTAATGTTTGGGGGTTCTAATTGATATTTTAGCAAAAAAAAATGCTGACTTTTACATGTATGTGAGAGAAATTTCAGAATTGGCTTGGGGGTCAAGTGGTTAAGTGAAACCTTTCGTAGCGATGAGAGACGACATGAGGCTGGCATTGCTGACTTCTTCCTCTGCAAGGTGCTAGCTTGCTGGCTGTCATATTCATTCTCTTGTTTCAATACTTTTTTGGAACCAGCATCTTCAGAAGATAATTGGCAGCAACAGCCCTCACTTGTTCCTCAGACAAAGGGGTTTCTTAAACTTTGAAAAATATATCCTGTACCTGAGAACTTTAGAGAATTCCTGATGGGCATGATGCAGTTGCGAGTCCTCCCTTCGGCTCTCTCATATTTACCAGGACAATGGGCTGGAGGCTCAAGAACCGCGTCTTATACCGCATTTTCCTGGCATTTGCAGCTCATCGGCACCGATAGCCTGTCTCCTTAAAATCAAGATACAGGATTAAAGTGGAAGATGATCTTTTGACCTTTATTACCCTCACACCATAATCTGGATACTAACAGGGGTATCCAGGGCAGCCATCAGACCTTTTGAGGCCCCCCTTACACAGGCTTTAGGCCTGGGACTGACCCACCACATATTCCACTGGGCTCACCCACTAGCCATCCCACTGAACTCCTTCTACTGCCATCCTCACAAATCCTATCCATGTCCTCCTCCTCCATTACATGTCACTCCCCCTCCTCAGTCCATCTCCTCCATCCCCATGTTCCTCCTCCTCCAGTCCATCTCTCCTTCCCATGTCCTCCTCCTCCAATTCCATGCTCCTCCATCCATGTCTTCCTATCATTTTATTATATTGATGGAAAAAAGGTGGATCCGTTTACCCAGCAACCAATTGGGTTTTGTCTTGTGCAAGTATAGGTTTGAATGGGAAAACTAGAATCCTGGACTGGATGGCAAAACAAAAAAAGCTGTAAGAAAAGAGCTGGCATTATTTTTTGGCTTGGTAACTTACTGTTAGCTAGCTATATAGAGGTAGAAGGACAGCTTACTGCAACTGTTTAACCTAAGACTCTGATGTATTCTGAATGGAATGGAAACCTGTGCTGTGAAAAATATGGAAACTGCCACTACTGGCTTCGTATTAAAAATCTCAAGATACGCTGGATGTCTTCAGTTTCCATGCTTAGCTGAGTCACAACCAGAACAAGCATGCAGCAAGTATGTCAGACCTCCTGATCTGGCATACATTTCCAGAAGTCAATGACTCGAAAAAGTTTATAGATATCAGAACAGAATGACAGCCAGGAAATGTCAGCAACAGTCTCCATAGTTTTCTTACTTCAGGTTCTAGGTCTCCATTAAGCAAGCTGTTTAACTATGCCATAAAAGGACTTAGCTTGCATTTCTGTACTTTTACAGAGCCTGAATTTTCTTGTTTCGGCTGATTGGCTGATTCACTGAATCATAAATGACGTTTGAGATGCTGGTAAGAGCATTGTCATTATTGGCACCACCAGACCAGGATGAATTTTTGATCTGAAATTAAAAGGAGTTGGTCAGAAAATTCTTTACGGCTAAACAGTGACTGCCAGCCCAATCAGATGTAGTCACTCTTTAGGGTATTCTGAAAGTCACAAGAGCAGGGGGTATCAGATATACCATAGCAGCAGCAGGGGAGATTCCTCCACCATACTAATTTCTTTTGTTCAAGCTGCATGAGAGAAATCTTAAAAAGTATTACTAAACCCACAACACTAAAATCAGTCTATATTGTCGAGTAAAGCATGCTTGTTATACTCACTGTGGAAACCTAGGGGTTAATCCTCTATTTGTGTATAAAGGATATTTGATCTGTCTTCTTTGATCCTCCCTTTCTTCTACTGTTCCCCATTTCATCTCCTGATAGAACAGAGGAGGGTTGGGGACAAGCTGCACATGCTCAGTTTAAGAGGTTTATTTTTACTTGGGAGAGTGCATGTGATCAGCACAGGGCAATCAGGCACTGTCCAGAGGGTCAGGGGTCCTGCGGTGCCTCATAGGGGAGAATGAAAACTACTCCTACAAGCTTTAACCAGTGCTCTGCCTGGACTGATAGAAGTCACAAGACTGCAATATACTGCTGATTAGAAAAAGGTATTTAGCAGTTTATATTTACTCAAATAGTTTACATTTCCATGTTCTGGGTACTGAGGGAGACTGCTTTATATAGGGATTGCAGGGTCCTGGGGTGCTCTTAGTATTTTCACTGTAATGTTGTACAGGTGCCTTGAAATTTTCCACATTTTGTCATGTTACAATCAAAATTGTAAATGTATTTTATTGGATTTTATGTGATAGACCAACACAAAGGTGGCACTATAATTGTGAAGTGGAAGGAAAATGATAAATGGTTTTCACAATTTTTTATAAATAAATATCTGAAAAGTGTGTCGTTGCATTTTGTATTCAGCCCCCCGAGTCAATACTTTATAGAACAACTTTCATTGTAATTACAGCTGCAAGTCTTTTTGGGTATGTCTCTACCAGCTTTGCACATCTAGAGAGTAACATTTTTGCCCATTCTTTCTTTGCAAAATAGCTCAAGCTCTGTCAGATTTGATGGAGGAGGCGTCTGTGAACAGCAATTTTCAAAAGTCTTTGCCACAGATTCTCAATTGAATTTAGGTCTGGACTCTGACTGGA
>CATNWA010002243.1:30000-55603 GCA_951230385.1 Staurois parvus
TTTTTTTTATGCAAATGGATAGAAAACTGGCTTTTTTTTTATTTATTTTTTTTTTTGGTTTTTGATTTTTTTCTTTTTTTGGTTTTTCATCAGTGGTTTTTTTTTTTTTTTTGTTTTCAGTGTTGGGATTTTTACTTTTTAATTATATTTTTTTTTTATTTAGGGTCTCTGGGATTTAAAATCCCATTTCAGTTTTTGCAGATTTTTTTTTTTTGTGCAGTTTTTTTTTTTATTTTTTATGTTTCAACTTATAAGCCAACCTCAATGCTTTTTTAATTGGGCAGCTATGTGGCAAATTTTTTAGTTTTGATAAATGTAAAGTTATTCACTTGGGGTATAAGAATTTGTATGCATCATACATTTTTTTTTTTTTTTATCCCACAATTTGGGGGAATCAATGGTGGAGAAGGATCTTTTTCTGGTAGATCACAAGCTTAATAATGGCATGCAATGCCAAGCTTTTTTTTTTTTTTGAGCAAAATTTTCTCCTGTATTAAAAGAGGTATTAGACTCCAGAGAGAGAGATCATTTTACCCCTTTTACAAATTTTTTTTTTTTTTTTTTTCATCTGGAATATGCAGTTCAGTTTTGGGCATTTTTCACAAAAAAGAACATTGGGGAACTTTTTTTTTTTTTACTTTTTTTTTTTTTTTTAAGAGGCATGGAGGAGCTCAGCTATTTTTTTTTTTTTTTTTTTTTACTGAATTTATTTCTCTTGAGAAGGAGATTAAGGGGGGATATGATCAAACATTTATTTTTACATCAGTTTTTCTTATAGTGAACTTTTTTTTGTAGAGCTATTTTTTTTTGAGGTCATCACAGAGGACAAGGGGGCACTTTTTATGTCTGGAGGAAAAGAAATTTAAATTCCAAACACGGAAAGGTTTTTTCACAGTTTTTTATTTTTTTGAACATGTTTTTTTTTATTTTTTCAAGAGTTGGTTCTTTTTTTTTCAGTGGATTGCTTTAAAAAAGGCCTGTTTCTTTCTTAGATATTTTTTTTTTTATAACTGGATACGAACATTTATAGGTAAAGTTGATCCAGGGATTATCTTTTTTGCCGCTTTTTTTTTTTTTTTTTTTTTTTTCCCCTGCAGGAGTAAATTTTTTTTTTTTTTTGCTTTTTTTTTTTTGCCTTCCTCTGGATCAACTGTGGGTTTAGGATTTTTTTTTTTTTTTTTTTTTTTTTAATTTTTTTTTTGGATGGACTTTTGTTTTTTTTTCAGCCAGACTAACTACGTAACTATGAACCCTCCATCCCACATCCTCTATTTCTTTTTTTTACAAAGAATTTTCTGGATGTTGTTTGTGGGCTTTTTTTAGGTATTTATATACCATCTTTACCAGCAATTTACAGTTTCATCTTACAGTTTTTTTTTCCACTTTTTTTTATTGCAATTCTAAATATCTTTCCTCCTCTTTTTTTCACTCAGCTGCATTTCCGATTTCCCCATAAATGCTGGTTTTTTAATTTTTCAGAAGTTACAGTCAGTATTTTTATAAATATGTAAGATACCCAATCCATTATTCATGATAATAATACTATTTTTTTTAATATCTTTTAAAATTTTTTAAAACCCCATTTATATTTTATTTTTACATAATACCTCATATTTCATGTTTTTTTATTTACATATATATTATATATATTTATATATATATATATATATATATATATATATATATATACATATATAGTTATTTTTCTTTTTTAAGACTCTAAAATACATTTACGGTAAGTATTATTGGCAACATTTGGAATTTATACAGAATTTTAGGCACTATCACCAGCTTCACAATGTTTATTCGTCCTATCCAGGAAAAAGATTTTTTTTGAAATTTTCCTCAGCTCCTCCTTAATTCATTTAATAATGGTATATTTTTTGTCTGGTATATATTCCTAAGTGATGGAGTCAACTTTACCCCTAAATAATTAAGTTCTTTATCCCTCCAGTTAAATGGGAACTTTTCTTGTAAGGACTGTCTTTCTGCCTCCGATTTTGAAAGATTCATTTTAAAATTTGATAAAAATGTAATAATGTTTTAACATTCTCATAAGGTTTGGTAATGTTACTCTAGGATTTGCTTCACAAAACAGCATGTCACCAGCGTACGCTGCCACTTTATGTTCTACTTCTCCAATTTGAAACCCCTTTATATCTACGCTCTGCAGTATTGTTGCTAGCTCTAAGGATAAAATGAATAATAGTGATGAAAGTGGGCACCCTTGTCTCATTCCATTGTATAAATCGAACGAATCTGACAATGAGCCATTAACTTTCACCGCTGAAAGAAAGGTAGCTATATAACGATTTTATCCACTTGATCATTTTTTGTCCTAGCCCTATTGCTTCTAAAGTACGCATCATAAATTCCCAATCTACCCTGTCAAATGCTTTTTCAGCAACTATTGACAGGAATAAGACCAGGGGGGACAGCCATGTCTTAATAGGTATGCAGTTGTGCCATACTCTATTTCGGATGATGGATTGAACAGTGTTCCATAAGATGCTCAAAGCTTGGGATAGTTTTTTTTTTATAACCCAACCCTGCTTTAAACTTCTCCACAACATTATCCCTGACCTGTCTGGTGTGTTCCTTGGCCTTCATGATGCTGTTTGTCCACTAATAATATTCCACTAATATTCTCTAACAAACCTCTGAGGCCTTCACAGAACAGCTGTATTTATACGGAGATTAAATTACACACAGGTGGACTCTATTTACTAATTAGGTGACTTCTGAAGGCATTTGGTTCCACTAGATTTTAGTTAGGGGTATCAGAGTAAAGGGGGCTGAATACAAATGCACGCCACACTTTAGATATTTATTTGTAAAACATTTTGAAAACCATTTATCATTTTCCTTCCACTTCACAATTATGTGCTGCTCTGTGTTATGCAGGCCATAGATGGGTCGAAAAACTTTTAAAAAACGAAAAATCGGTTGTTCAAGCGGCGGCCGACGTTACCATCAATGGTAAAAAAAAAAAAAAAAAAAAAAAAAAAAAAAAATCGGCCGATTTTCATCCCGTCTACAGCTGGCAAAAAGTGTCCCTGCAGAGAGCTCCGCTATTTCTTTGACAGTTCTCTGACAGTTCCTTGACATTTATAGAGGTTGCAACAATGTATCTATTTGTTTTCCATTTAGGATACAGATGTTTTTATTCGGAAACAAATAGATACAATGTTGCAACCGCTGTAAATGTCAAGGAACTGTCAGAGAACTGTCAAAGAAATAGCGGAGCTCTCTGCAGGGACACTTTTTGCTGGACTGGAATTCTCTTATATTTCATCCTACTTCTTCTTCTTCTTTCATCCTCATCCTCTTTCTTCTTCTTCTTCATCCTCATCCTCTTCTTCTTCATCCTCATCCTCTTCATCATCATCCTCATCCTCTTCATCATCATCCTCTTCTTCTTCATCCTCATTCTCTTCTTCTTCATCCTCATCCTCTCCTTTTTCTTCTTCTTCCTCATCCTCATCTTCATCCTCTTCTCCTTCATCCTCATCCTCTTCTTCTTCATCATCCTCATCCTCTTCTTCTCCTTCATCCTCATCTTCTTCTTCATCCTCATCATCTTCTTCATCATCCTCATCCTCTTCTTCTACTTCTTCTTCCTCATCTTCTTCATCCTCATCCTCTTCTTCCTCATCTTCTTTTTCATCCTCTTCTTCTTCTCCTTCATCCTCATCCTCTTCTTCATCCTCATCCTCCTCTTCTTCATCCTCATCTTCTTCTTCATCCTCATCCTCTTCTTCATCCTCATCCTCTTCTTCTTTTTCTTCTTTTTGTCTTCCTCTTGCAGGTCACTGCTCATGCGCAGATTTTTTATCGGTAAAAAAATCGGCCGATTTGCCCACTAATTGCCGCAAAAATCGGCCGATCGCGGCAAAAATCGGACGATTTTTTTTCAACTTTACCAAAAAAAAAAAAAAACGGCCAAAATACCGAAAAAACGCCGAACAAATAGCCCACTAACGATCTGAAAAACGGCCGATTTTATTTTCGGCCGAAAAAATCGGCTGATTTTCGACCCATCTATGGCCTGCATTAGTCTAGCACAAAAAAAATCCCAATAAAATACAATTAAGTTTTTGTTTGTAACATGACAAAATGTGGAAAATGTCAAGGGTTATGAACACTTTTTCAAGGCACTGTATATGGCTGTCCTAACAGACCTACTTTATAAACCTGTGTTTTGATGACTCTTTCATAGGACTGCCTTTTTGAATCCATCTTCTGATTACATCTCTTTAGGAAACTATTCACTACTCGTTTGCACTATAATATTTCTTTCAATTTTTTTTTCAAACTTGTCAATCTCTTTGAAAAGTACATAGAAGATTTTTATTACAAATTTCCACGGAAAGGCAAAATAGTTTACACACACATGCCATTCAACAACGTAACACTGGATAAATGATAGATCTTTTCTTTATTATTGCTATGTTCAGAAATAAGAAATAAGTGTAAATATGTATTCATTTTAGTCAGGTAACTGTGAAATATTTCCTATAAATATTTCAATTTCACCAGACAGCAGGTGGGGCTCTTCTTTTTTTATGCTTACGTGACTAATCCAAACAACTTTTCTGAAAAGAAGGCTCTATGTTCTTTTTTATGTTTATCAGACTAATCTAAACTGCTTTGCTGAAAAGAAGGCTGCTGTTTGGACAGCTTAACAGCTCAAGTTAAAATTTCACAGCAGTAACTTATCTCCTGTTCCCTGCTCTGTAAATCAAGTTTTTGAATAGAGAGACGAAAAAATAAACTTCTGCACTTTTGTTGTTTGTTCTCTTTAGAAAGTGCAGTGTTGTTGATGCATATGAAAAAAAAATATTTGTTATTTTATTGATAAAGTGCACGGCAGTGCTTGCATTTTTCCTTCTTAAAATAAAAAAAATAAGTCATTTTTGAAGGAGAAGTATGGCAAAAGCTCTTTTGGCTCTGCTTCTGAAGATCACGGGGAATGTACTTTGTTCTGCACATCTGTGACCCATTTTAAGCCAACAGTGGGCTAAAGGCTTCTGCTGGCTGACATCACAGAGCTGGTCTAGGCTCTGGAAAAATACTGACTTTAATATTGGGATCCCCCTAGATGCCTGGATTGACAGCTGGCTCAGCCTCTCAGTGCGTGGCTGAGAGGCTGAGCCAGCAGCTCCCACCCCCCTCACAGCCTGGAACTCCAGTGAGTGCTGGAGGGTCAGAG
This sequence comes from Staurois parvus, assembly GCA_951230385.1. Lineage (NCBI taxonomy): Eukaryota > Metazoa > Chordata > Amphibia > Anura > Ranidae > Staurois > Staurois parvus. The sequence goes on from CATNWA010002243.1 coordinate 35,213, forward strand.
CACAGAGCAGCTACCTGCTCAATGAAAGCTGAGAACGGTCTTTGATCACTAAGTTCCCGGTCTTGGAGGCGGGCAGGGGATAGGTGCAGCATTGGTTCGATGCAGCATCCACCTAGTCCTAGGAGACTATGATTGTTTTCTTTTTTACCTTCCCAAACTTCTCTTTTTAAATGCTACAGCACAGCATCATGTGCACTTTTTCAGTGAACTGAAACCATGGGACAAAAGGTACATAGCCTTATTCTTGTTTTGGGCAACACTTTCTTGTGTGAATGAGCCTTCAAAAAGTATAAGCCAAAGGAAACAAAAAAACCACAATTTAATATAATGTACCTGTAAAGGATAGTTTTCACTTTTGGTGTTTTTTCAGACTATTGCGCTAATGTGCAGTTACTGAACCCACCTAGACAGTGCTTTGCAATTATTTTTATTTTTTATATTTATCTCCAGTTTTTGTGTGTGATAGGAAATACAAAGCACTGGACTACTCTGAATGGACCCTTAGTGAAATTGTGCTGTAAAGCCCCCCCCCCTCCATGTGATTACTTCTGTGGAATACATACCTTCAGCCCTGCCCTATATGGCAGTGTCTGCTCCCCGCACAGTCTTCAACTTGTAAATAGTGCCGGCTGGGCTGTGTCCCCACCGTCCATTGTTATGTGTGGGTTGGTACTCCAATGGATGGCTGTGTACAGGGAACTCTGAAGGTTTCCAGACTGGGGCTGATGGGAAGTTATTTCATAGTAGTGGTCACATGGGTGGGGGGCTTTACCGGACAACATACCAAAATTTAAATCCCTTTAAAAATTTCTGAACGCCTGGGGTTTGATTGGCTAATAATGTCATTGGGGTTATTTACTAAAGCTGGAGAGAGCAAGATATGGTGCAGCTCTGCATAGAAACCGCTCAGCTTCCAGATTTTTCTCAAAGCTTAATTACAAAACTGAGGTTAGAAGCTGATTGGCTACCATGCACACCGGATTCTGAGTGCTCCAGTTTTAGTAAATCTCCCCGATATATATATATATTTATATATATATATATATATATATTTTCTCATTGCACACATTCCTGGGAATAGGCTCAAAAGTAGCAGGTTCTGCAGCAACAACCGGCTGGGGACTTGGAGATTCACAGGTCAAGGTACATCTTTGCCAGCACACACGGATCAACAAACACCACCTGAAAGTTTTATTATAGCATGATCACATCACGATAGACAGAGTGCAACATTTCGGCGCTACGAAGGATCTCTTTGTCAGGAATGAGTACATAATACAAAGAAAACAGAGGGTGAACTGGCCTAGTGCATTACCTTGAAATAACATTTATTGATAAAAAATGATAAGTGATATACTCACAAAGGACAAATGTATATAAGCTCATCATAAAGAACAGCCCTGTCTATTCCATATGGTATGGCTATCCACATAGGAACAATGGACCTCCAACATGCTAACGCATTTCGAGGACTTGCCTCTTCCTATGGACTTTATCATTTTTATCAATAAATGTTATTTAACCACCTCCCGCCCGCCATATAAAGGTAATGACGGGCGCAAGGCAGTTTTCTCGTTCTGGGGAGGACGTCATATGACGTCTTCCCACTCTAACCGCGCATGCGCGGCTCCAGGAACGCATAGCACGGCGATCGGAGGTGCGCTGTGTCCCTCGGACACAGCGGAGCACCGGTCAATGGAAAGAGCCGAAGATGTCGGCTCAGTCATGTGATCAGCTGTGTCCAATCACAGTTGATCGCATCTAAATAGGGAAATGCCAATTATCGGCATTTCTCTCCTGACTAGCTGTCACGCTGACAGCTCGAGAGGAGAGGAGAGCCAGTAATCGGCATTCCTCAGATTGGGGGACATGTACACTGATCATCGGGGGTACTGATGATCAGTGTGCCCTGATTATCAGTGTAGCCCCAGCAGTGCCCACCTGTCAGTGTCCATCAATACCACCTGTCAGTGCTCATCAATGCCACCTGCCAGTGCTCATCAATGCCACCTGCCAGTGCCAGTGCCCATCAGTGCCTACCAGGGCACATCATCTGATCTACCTTTCAGTGTCACCTATCAGTGCCAGTCAACGCCACTCATCAGTGATGCCTATCAGTGCCATATATGAGTGCTGCCTTTCAGTGCCCATCAGTGCCACCTACTAGTGCTTCCTCATCAGTGCCACCTATCAGTGCAGCTATCAGTGTTCATCACTGCAGCCTCATTAGCATACATCAGTGAAGGAGAAAAATCACTTTATTTACAACATTTTATAAACAAAAACTACAAAAAAAAGTTTTTTTTTTTTTTCACAAATTTGTTGTTTTTGGTTTGTTTAGCCCAGGATGGGTGATTTAATACCACCAAAAGAAAGCGGTCTCAAAAAAATTATAAAAATGTCATATGGGTACAGTGTTGCATGACTGCACAATTGTCATTCAAAGTGCGGACAGTGCTGAAAGCTGAAACTGGCCTGGGCAGGGGAAGGGGGTATAAGTGCCCTATAGGTAAGTGGTTATAAGGTAATGCACTAGGCCGTGTGCGCCCTCTGTTTGTTTTCTTTGTATCCAGTGTCTGGACTCCTCCAGTCCTTTGAGGGCAGCAAGGCATGCACCATTCATTATCTCCACAATGGATCCATGACTGTATTGAGGTTCACCCCCAAGCACAGGGGAATTTTTGTGTCAATTACCTAGGCATGAGCACATGCCTGGCTAAGGGTTCCTGCACGGCTCTGAAGCACTGCACACTGTAGGGATTGTGATGTGATCATGCTACAATAAAACTTTCAGGATTGGTACTTGTTGATCAGTTGTGTGCTTGCAAAGATGTACCTTGCACTGTGATTGGCTATCACAGTGTAGAATTCCTTCTGATTAGTATTCCTCCTATTCCTTCTGTACTGAAATGTATTGTAATTGCACTGTCTCCCTTATATTGTAAAGCGCTGCGCAATCTAGAAAGTTGATACACGAGCGCTTTGACTAAATATGTGAGCAGCTAGGCATAAAGGTACAACCTCAAAACCTTCTCATTGGTAACATATAAAAATGCAGCGCTTTAAATATATAGAATAATGACCTAGTGTAACAAAATCGTGTCATTTAGGAAATACTAGTAGATGGTAAATACAGTCCAATGACATAACAGAAATAAGTGCATAAAGTGATCAATTATCAATGTTGATGCATCCACGTTGTGATAGTGGACATCCAAATACAGGTGAAGTATCAGTAGTTCCCGTGCTCAAAGGTGTGTATATAATATGCACTAACCAGATAAGTGCACAATTCAGTGCGTGTTTGAGTAATCAGGACCACTCCTGGTACTCTGGAAACTGGTAAAGAAACAAGACCTGAAGATCATCTAGCAAAACGAACAGCTCGGCAGGTGATCAGCAATCTCATCTTTACCAACTGCGGGTACCCCTCTTCCATCCAGCAGGGGGCCCTCACCCATGTATAATGGGCTCCTCAGATACCAGACAGGGTGAATCACCCCAAGATCATACACATCGGGCTAAGTGGATCCACCTTGAAAGAGGGGGCTCGTGGTGCAACAGGCCCCAACAGAATATCTGATAGTGTAGTAATTTAAGATCCTTTATTGATTTAAATACAAGCAGATGAGCACTCACATTTGGCAGATAGTACAGATTCAAATGGCCGTGGCCTCCACGCTGCTCGGACGGGCCCCTCTGGGTGGAGCCTAGTCCATACGGTGACGTCACGCTGTCCGAGTGCATGGAGGCCGGTGGCCATTTTTGAATCTGTACTATCTGCCACTTAATTTCTGTTATGTCATTGGACTGTATTTCCATCTACTAGTATTTCCTAAATGACACGCTGCGCAAACTGTTGGTGCTATATAAATCCTGTTATAATAATAATAATAGTATCGCTATTCCCATTGCACACCTTCCTGGATAAGACGTTTAGAGAGTAACTGGTGCTGCAGCAACAATCAGCTAGAAAATGGAGACATCCCAGATCCAAATAAATAAATAATTTGCGCTAGTAAATGTGTATAAATATTATATAAAAGAAATCATCAAATCATAGTCCAGAAAAAAAATATATATATGCCAATACCACAAAAAAAATATAAAAAAACTTTTAAGTGCAAAAAACTTGTTGTGCAAAAAAAGTGTCTAAATATGAAAAAAAATTTCAGACCAAAAAACCTTGATAATATAATGGCAGATCATCCATAAATATATCTTCAGAAACGGAAACTCTGCAACACACCGATCCTCATCGATCGAAATAACAGGATGAAAAAACTTTGTAGTTAATCGAAAATCCACTTCTCCAATAGATAAAGGACCACCTTCAAACGTATCCATGGGGGGAAAATGCCAAGCACTCGAGAGCAAACAGAAAAGACTTCATGGGTGCAATATTATAAAAACCAATTCCTTTTTTAGGTACTCATTGCACTTACTCAAGAGGTGTCGCAGCCGACACCAGCATCAACAGCATAACAGCAATCACATAAACGAGCCTGGCTCTACTCAGCACATGCGCATTAGCTGGCAGCCAAAAACGTAATGAACGACGTCACATCAATCAAGCTCCCCCTACGCGTTTCGTCATCGACGTCCTCACGGAGCGGATAGATGTGAGACGTCTCAAACCTCTTAAATATTCACTCACAGGAAACGAACAGCTGACATCAATGGGGGAATCAAGCAAAAGCAAGCCCCCACAGATGACAGGAGTCCACAAAGGATATACAATGTATCCAATATATTTGCCATCACAAGCAAAAAAAAAACTTTAAAACAAGAGAACAAAAATAAAATAAAAAGAAATTTGAATAAAACACTAATGATAAATAAAAATTAAATAAAATAAATAAATACACTTAACGGGCCAGCACCCTCTAAGACTGTGTTTCAAAAAGGGAACTTAAAAGGGCCAGTAACACTTTAACACAACAAATAAAGGGGGAACTCTAGTAATAATACAAAAATAATGCAAAAAATTATACATAAAAAGCATACAATCTCCATATATCATCTTTATTTTTAAACAGTTGCCTATATAAAAAAAATATACTTAAAATAACATAAAAATTACAAATTTGAGAGAACAACAATTCAAATCTATATCGACATTTAACCCAAATGGAGTGCAAGGAATTTAGTTCATAAATCCATAACGTCTCTTTTTTGGAAATCTTCATTAACCAAGATCCGAAGCCCCTCCAATGGGGTTTTACCATCTCGATCCATAAAAGGGTAAGTAAGCTCGGATCACAATTATGTACCAATCTTGAAATGTTTGGATACACTATGTTTTATCAAATCCTTTTACTATGTTTCTTATGGATGTTCGCTATTCTTGTTTTTAAAAAACATCTCCCAGTTTCTCCAATATATCTCAAATGACATGGGACATTCCTAAAAACATAAATCAACATGTGTAGAATTGCATGTAATCAGGGATTTAATATTCATATTCTTTTTTGGAAAATGAGGAAGCAAGACTGACATTTCTTTTTTTATTAATACCAACTTTAAACAGTCCTACAAACTTTACACTTCCTACAAGGAAAAAAAACATTTTTAAATTTGGAAACAGATCGAACTTTTTTGTGGGTTCGATGACATTGCGAGCCAGTTTCATCCTAGAGACTTATTTCAGCCTTCTCCTCCTAAAGCCGAATTTAGGAGTTTTAGATAAGAAGTTTATTTAGTTATATCATCTTTTAACAAAATGGGCCAATATTTTTTTAAAAATTCGTTCCATTTTTATTTTTGTATTGCATATTATAGTTAGTAATAAAGGTATACATTATTTATCAATCCCAAATGAGCACTTGCTATTTCCAAGAAAACGTTTCTCCCTATTTTAATACTAATCGAATTTCTCTCTTTAATCAAAAAGTCTTATCATACCCTTTCTCTATAAATCTTTCAATTAACACCTTTTTGCAGATTGGTCGAAATAGCAAAGTCTTTGTTAGCGCCTTTACTATTTCTTTTTAATCTGGTATGGTATAAACTGACTTTTTGGAGTGCTATATAACCAATTTGGATGTTGTCCACTAGAAAATAGGGTATTATAGATGTTTTTGTCCAGCTTCCTTGAAGTTAGTTTTCGGTTACAAATTTTGGCCATTTATCTTTATATTAGGACCAGATCATAAAAAAAATTAATTATTTGCTCAAAATCCACTCAAAAGAGGAGGAAGGGAGGACAAAAAAGAGAAAAAAGAGAATAATAGGGGGCAGGGAATCTATAACTTGGAGTGATGTTTACCTTCTGAAAGAGAAATTAAAGTTTTGGACCTTGGTTTTGAAATAGTATACCTAGGACGAATTTTAAATAAATTCGGATGGTTTTTATATGCATTTGCCAAAAATTTGTGAAGATAAACTTATTAAAAATTTTTTTTGAATTGAATTTTAAAGCTCAAGGAAACAATCCTACTTCATACTTCTTCATGGTTTTCAAAATATTAGGTTTAAAAAATGTATTCTACAGTTTAACCCTAAGATTTCTGGTATGCTTTTCCTGAGAGGTATTTAAAAATATGGTAGAAAGAAAGAATGAGATTAAGAGTATTAATGTTAAAAATTCGTACTGTAAAAAAAAAAAAATTCCACCAGATATAAAAGTCGGGTCATTGAGGATCTTGAAAAGAGAAAGAATATAGTAATTAGAAGAAGTGCTGATAAAGGGGGAAGTATTGTTGTTTTTAAATAAGAATGGACTATGAAAAAGAAATGGAGAGATTATTACAATCTGAAGATACATATAAAATTTTGCAAAAAAAAAAATCCCACTAAGAAACTTAAATTAATACTTAAGTGTATTATCAACAAAGGAAAAAGAGTTGGGGGTATTAACTGAAAAAGAAGCAAAATATTTATTGATTAAACATTCCGAAAATACCTACTATATAATATTTACCAAAAATACACAAAAATAAGGAGAGCCACCGGGGAGACACCCATTGTGAGTGGGGATAAATTCTTTATTTGCAAGAGTTGGTGAATTATGTTGATACTTTTCTGAAAAAACATTGTTTATGACAAATAGGGGCTTTTCTGAGAGATGGTGGTCATCTTATTAACATCCTTAAAGAATTACATAATGTTGTGATAATTGTATGTTGGTTACTATAGATGTAGAATCTTTATATACTAACATCGATCAAAATGATGGAAATTAATGCAGTAAAATGGGCCTTTAAACATAAATCACACTCCTGAAAAAGATCGCAGAGGTAAAATTTGTTGTTGAATTACTTGAATTTGCGATGAATAACAATTTTCTTTTGGTACAAAACAACACTCTTTTTTTTCAGCAATGTAAGGGTGTTGCCATGGGAGCTAAGTATGCTCCCATGTGTGGCAAATCTGGTAATGGATAAATGGGAGGAAGAAAGTATTTTCAATAAAATTGGCCAGAGATGGCGCTATATAAGAGGTATATTGATGACATTATAATGGTATGGGATGGATCCAGAGAAAAGCTCGATTTCCTTTATGGAATATATTTAATATGAACCGCTATGGATTGAGATTCACTGTTATGAGTGATTTTGAGCAAATTAATTTTTTGGATCTGGTCCTATATAAAGATAATGGCCAAATTTGTACCAAAACTTACTTCAAGGAAGTGGACAAAAAATCAGCTATATAACCTATTTCTAGTGGACATCATCCAAATTGGTTATATAGCACTCCAAAAAGTCAGTTTTACCAGATTAAAAAAGAAATTGTTAGCGCTAACAAAGATTTTTTTCAGACCAATCTGAGGTGTATTTAATTGAAAGATTTATAGAGAAAGGGTATGATAAGACCTTTTTGATTAAAGAGAAGAGAGAAATTCGATTTTAGGTTAGTATTAAAGATAGGGAGACGTTTCTTGGAAATAGAAAGGCTCATTTGGGATTTGAAAATAATGTACCCTTGTATTTAATAACTATAATATGCAATACAAAAAATATTGAACGAATTTTTTAAAAAATATTGGCCCATTTTGTTAAAAGAAGAGTATGCATATACTAAATAAGAATTCTTATCTAAAACTCCTAAAATTCATTTATAAGAAAAATAAGTCTCTTAGGATTGAAACTGGCTCGCAATGTCATCGAACCCCAAAAAAAGTTCGATCTGTTTCCAAATTTAAATGTTTTTTTTCCTATGTAGGAAGTGTAAAGTTTGTAGGACTGTAAAAAGTTAGGTAATAATCTAAAAAAGAAAAGTTCATTCTGCTCTTCATTTTCCCAAAAAAGAATATGATATTAAATCCCTGATTACATGCAATTCTCATACACATGTGATTTATGTTTTAGAATGTCCATGTCATTTGTAGATATATTGGGAGAACTGGGAGATGTTTAAAAAACAAGAATAGGCGAACATATAAGAAACATAGTAAACAGGATTTGATAAACATAGTGTATCCAAACTATTTCAAATTGGTTACATAATTGTGATCCGAGCTTACTTACCTTTGATATGGGGATCGAGATGGTCTCAAAACCCCCATTGGAGGGGCTCGGATTTGGTTAATGAGATTTCCAAAAAGAGACGTTTTTGGATTTATGAACTTAAATTCCTTGCAACCATTTGGGTTAAATTGTCGATATAGATTTGAATTGTTTTCTCACAAATTTTTTATTTTTATGTTATTTTAAGTATATTTTTATATAGGCAACTGTTTTAAAGATGATTATATGGGAGATTGTATGCTTTTTGTCATACAATTTTTGCATTATTTTTGTATTATTACTAGAGTTCCCCCCCCTTTATTTGTGGTTTTAAAGTGTTTACTGGCCCTTTATAATTCAGCCTTTTTGAAACACAGTCTTAGAGGGTGCTGGCCCCCGTTAATGTATTTATTTATTTAATTTATTTATCATTAGTGTTTTATTCAATTTCTTTTTATTTTATTTTTGTTCTCTTGTTTTAAAGTTTTTTTTGCTTGTGATGGCAAATATATTGGATACATTGTATATCCTTTGTGGACTCCTGTCATCTGTGGGGCAGCTTGCTTTGCTTGATTCCCCATTGATGTCAGCTGTTCGTTTCCTGTGAGTGAATATTTAAGGAGGTTGAGACGTCTCACATCTATCCGCTCCGTGAGGACGTCGATGACGAAAGCGTAGGGCGGAGCTTGATTGATGTGACGTCATTACGTTTTTGGCTGCCAGCTAATGCGCATGTGCTGAGTAGCTCCAGGCTCGTTTATTGGGTGATTGCTGTTATGCTGTTGATGCTGGTGTCGGCTCTGGACCCTCTTGAGTAAGTGCAATGAGTACCTAATAAATGTAATTGGTTTAATAAAGGAATTGGTTTTTTATAATATGAGTAAGTGCACCATGAAGTCTTTCTGTTTCTCTCGAGTGCTTGGCATTTCCCCCCAATGGATACGTTTGAAGGTGGTCCTTTATCTATTGGAGAAGTGGATTTTCGATTAACTACAAAAGTTTTTCATCCTGTTATTTCGATCGATGAGGATCGGTGTGTTGCAGAGTTTTCCGTTTCTGAAGATATATTTATGGATGATCAGCTGCCATTATATTATCAAGGTTTTTTTTGGTGAAATTTTTCATATTTAGACATTTTTTTGCACAAAAGTTTTTTGCACTTAAAAGTTTTTTTTTATATATTTTTTTTTTGTGGTATTTTATTATTTTTTTTTTCTGGACTTATGATTTGATGATTTCTTTATATATATTTATATATTTATACACATTTACTAGCGCAAATTATTTATTTATTGGTACACTTTATATATGGTGATTTTTTGCAGCTGGTACATATTAGTAAGTTATTATAATTTTGACCATAGGCGCTATTATTAATTTTTCTTATCCCAGATCAAATGCACATATTTGCCAGCACACCATGGATCATCAAATACGTCCAAATCTTTATTGAATAATGGTCACATTACAGAAGACATAGTGCAACATCAGCAGGTAAGGTGTGTCACTTTTATCTGTTCTTTGATTGGTGGAGAGAGGCATTAAATACTGTTGCACTAATGTACTATTTATCACATGCCTCCAAAATGTTGCATTATGTCTTCTGTGATGTGATCGTTCTTTAATAAAGATTTGGAGGTATTTGCCGTTCCATGGTGTGCTGGCTATCACAGTGGTCACATGGTCGAGAGCAGTCTTTGACAGCTCAGTGTCTGTGCTGGGAGCGTGCAGTGACTGTACTCTCAGCACAGAAACATTGGCTCCGCCCAGTGATGCATATGAGCGGCATGGTGAGCGTCAAAGCCCACCCTTTTGTTACCTGACATATGTGCATCAGGTAAAAAGTAAACCTGTACTGAGTTAACATGTAGGCTGCCCATTCTGACTAATAGAGATGAGTCAGGGTGTATTTTTTTTTTTACTCACTCTAATGGTCAATAAGTGCCTTGACCTTGCATTCTCCTACCTTTGCACTCCTGGCAAACCTCACCAACTTTCCTTTTCCTCTCCTAATCACTTCCCCTTATTGGCTTCCACTCTCTCTTTTTGGCTTCCTCCTCCTCGTCTTCCAACGCCTACTGAACAGTATTTAGGGGCCTGGTTTAGATACTAATTATTACCTACTGACCATCCCCCTTGAAAATGCAGGTTGCCTGGCTGTCAAACCTGAGCCAGTGGCTTACATGACCTACAGCAGTGTGTGCAGATCTGATATTGTGACTTCACTGGCTGCATGCTGGTCCTCGGCCATTGAAAGCCCGACGGAGCATATACAACTAGCAGAGGGCATTAGCATCCTTACATATCACTCTCAGTAACACTTTCCTTCATCACGTGTAGAAGCCGGTCCAGACAAGCAGAGAATGTCAGGACTGTACAGAAGGCAGACAATGACTTCCACGGTGTCACAGTAAAACAGTACAGCTGCTACACATTGTAATCAACGTGAACGGACAACACAGCTTCTTCCAGCGATCACCCACAACTATACACATTACAATGAACACACACAATTCAATGTATTCCTCAACCAGCCATTAGTACGTGCTGTAGTCACTCACCTGAGCCGCTAGACAAGCGTTACCCTGGCAACAAACAGCCACGTGCCTCTGCCGGGCTAACCTTACGGTGCCTGCAATCATTACTTTCTGATTCAGAAGGAGAAATGGTAATTATGGTGCTCCGTTCACAAGGAAAATATCCAGAATCAACCCCAGAATATCGCATTATTAGTTCGGGGAGCGCGTTTTACGTTTGTTAGGAACAGGCAGTACAAGGAGCCCTTCTATGTTTCCTGTCAGGAGGACCCCGGAGGAAGGCGGAAGTGCAGGCAAAACATGCTGTGCGGTTAGTGCCTCAGTGAAATTGTACAGATCGAGGGGGGGGGGAAGAAGGAGGAATGTTTTTTCCCTGGAAATGGAGTTAAATATGAATTACATTAACAGTCTATAGTTCTTATGAGGGAGTGATGTCCTCCATGCTTTCTACACTATATTGCCAAAAGTATTGTGCCAGCCCTCCAAATCATTGGATTCAGGTGTTCCAATCCCCCTCCATGGCCCCAGGTGTATAAAATCAAGACTAGGCATGCATGCTGCTTCTACAAACATTTGTGAAAGAATGGGTCTCTCTCGGGAGCTCAGTAAATACAAGCGTTGTACCGTGTATAGGCTGCCACCTGTGCAAGCAGGACCTTACCTTAGTCTTCCTGCATTGGCATCTTTAGTGTGGGCGAGAAGCGCTGCGTTTTGTGAATGGCCCGGCGTCTTCTGGGACACATGACAGGTCCCAGAAGACACCGGGCCATTCACAAAGTGCAGCGCTTCTCGCGCATGCGCAAGGATGGGGCACCTGGCTGTCACAGCCGGGTCCTCACAATAAAGGGAAGACAACCTCCATTGAAGTGGGAGCGGGTACCTGTCAAATTTTGGTACCCCTTCCCCCCCCCTCCCAAAAAGGTTTTCCCAGTCTCTGGTCTCCCTGTACTGTTCCCCCAGTTCTGGTCATCTCCTGTACTTGTCCCCGTCTCTGGTCATCTTCCTGTACTGTGTCCCAGTCTCTGGTCACTCCGTACTGTGTCCGCAGTCTCTGGTCATCTCCTGTACTGTGTCCGCAGTCTTTGGTCATTCCCGTACTTGTCCGCAGTCTCTTTTTGGGGGGGGCATTCCCGTACTGGTCCGCAGTCTCTGGCCCTTCCTGTACTTGCGCAGTCCTGGTATCCCTGTACTGGGCCGCAGTCTTGGTCATCTCCTGTTCTGTGTCCGCAGTCTCTGGTCATCCTTTACTTGTCCCCGTCTCCCCGGTCATCGGCCCGTACTTTGTCCCCAGTCTCTGTTCATTCTCCTGTTCTATTCCCGCGTTATGGTCATTCCCGGTTACTATGTCCGCAGTCCTCTGGTTCATGTCTCCTGTACTATGTCCACAGTTCTCTGGTCATTCCTCTGTTACGCTGGGCCGCTGGAGTCTCTGGTATTCCCCTGTTACTATGTCCGCAGTCGTCTGGGTCAATCCCCTGTACTTATGTCCGCTGTCTCTTGTCTCCCCTGGTACTATGTCCGCAGGTTTGGTCATCTCCTTTGTCCGCAGTCTCATGGTCATCCCCTGTACTATGTCGCTGTCTTGGTCATCCCCTGTCTATGTCCGCTGTCTTTGGTATCCCTGTTACTACTGTCCGCAGTATCTGTCATTCCCTGTACTCTGTCCGCTAGTCTCTGGTCATCTCCTGTACTACGTAGCTGTCTTGGTCACCTCCTGTACTAGTCCGCATGTCTCTGCAGTCTCGGTTTTTCCCCTGTATAGTCCGCAGTCTCGGTCATCCCCGTATACTCCGCATTTCTCTGGTCATCCCCTGTATAGCCCGCGTCTCTGGTCATCCCCTGTACTATGTCCGCAGTTCGGGTCATCCCTGAAAACTATGTCCGCAGTCTCTGGTTTTCCCCTTTTACTATGTCCGCAGTCTTTGGTCATCTCCTGAAACTATGTCTCAGTGTTGGGTTCAAAATATTTTTTTATTGTTTTTCTCCCTAAAATCTAGGTGCGTCTTATGGTCGGTGCGTCTTATGGAGCGAAAAATACGTTATTTTTATTTTTTTTATTATTATTTTTTTTTATTTTTTAAATTTTTTTTACAAAACACTTTTTGTAAGGACAAAGTACAATGTATCTCCCCCTTTCGAAAGAAAAAAACAAGGGGGGGGGGGGCAAGCTTCCAGTGGGGGATTGCTTGATATCCCCAATTTGATACGCTCAGCGCCAAGAGGAAAAAAATGTTGGGAACACATTTGACATGTTTTTAGTAAGAATATAAAAATTTTTTTTTCCACATGGGATTATGGGTGGATTATTTTGGGGGTTTCACAGCAAAACCCCCATTTGCCCGTTTTGAAAGTATATGAGAGTAGTTATTTTACAGGGGGTTTTAAGGGGATTATAGGGTTAAACCTACCTAGGAAAAACTTTGACATATTTTGATAAGAATATGAGAAATAGTTATTTTTCTACATGGGGATTATTGGTGAATTAAATTGGGATTCACATGCCAAGCACCATATTTGACTTTTTCTGATAGGAATATGAGGAATAGTTATTTTTTTTCTCCATGGGGATTTATTCGTGGAATATCATGGTTAAAATGCCTGGGAAACCCACATTGAGCTGTTTCTATATAAGATTAGTTCTTTTTATACATGGGGATTATGGGGGGAATGTTGTTTTATACACATCCATGGACCATATTTGACTGTTGTGATAAAAAATATGGGGTACAGTTATATTTCTATGTGGGGATTATGGGTGGTTATTGTGTTATACACATGCCAGGGAAACTTTTGACCTGTTTCTGAAAATAATATGAGAATAGCTCTCTTTCTACATGGGGAATTATGGGTGGAATATCATGGCTAAACATGCCTAGGAAAAACCCCTTTTTGACCTCTTTCTGATAAAAATATGAGAATAGTTTTTTTTTACATGGGGATTATGGGTGGATTATTGTGGTTAACATGCCTTGGATTATCTAATGTTTTTGTAATTTATGTGCCATTGATAGCTCCTGGTGGGCGCACCTTTTGCTTTGTTTGGGTGTTAGAGCACTGTTTTTTAAATTTTTTTTTTATGTGCAATTGATAGCCCCTGCGTGGGGCTTGTTTTGTTGCTCCTGTCTTAAATGTTTAGAAATTAATAAAAAATTGAAATACAAACATGCCTTTGGGAAAACATTTGACCCGTTTCTGATAAGAATATGAGAATAATTATTTTTCTATATGGGGATTATGGGTGGATTATAGTGGTTTAACCATACCTAGGACCACATTTTACATATTTCTGATAAGAATATGAGAATTTGTTATTTCTACCTGCGATTATTTGGGGAATTATTGTGGATTCACATGCCAAACACCATATTTGACTTGTTTCTGATAGGAATATGAGAATAGTTATTTTTTTCCTCCATGGGGATTTTGGGTGGAATATCATGGTTAAACATGCTAAGAACACATTTGAGCTTGTTCTTATAAGATTAGTTCTTTTTATACATGGGGGTTATGGGTGGATTATTTAAAACATGGGCTTTTTTTAAAAAAAAAAAAAACATGCTAGGAACACATTTGGGCCATTTCTTTTTTGAAATAATAAAAATTTTTAAAGGGAGAAAATTAGTTTTTTTTCTAAATTTTTTTTTTACATGGGGATTATGGGTGGATTATTGTGGTTAAACATGCCTAGGATATACTAAAAGTTTTTGTCTTTTATGTGCCATTGATAGCCCCTGCGGGCGTAGCCTTGCTTTGTGGGATTGCAGAGTATTTGTTCGCTGGTTGGTTAGTTTACGGAGGTCCTATTTATATGGGCGGTTGATTGCCCCAGCCTGTTTTTGTGGATTTGTGGCTCCTGATGTTTAACTGTAACAAATTAACTAAAAACCCATTGAAAATACAAAAACCACCATCTGACACGGGGTGCCTGGATTACAGAAATTCCCACATATACGCGCATTCTAAACTGCGTGTTTAGTGGTTTGCCTGTCACTTTACAACATCTGTCAATTATTATCTGAAGGGTTTGATTTCTTTTGATGGGTTTATCGGGTTATTCCTGGATCTCACTGTAACATACTGATTTGCACTACAAAAACATGTTTTTAGCTAAAATTCCTAATGCTGCATATGCTACTATCTTGTCTCTCTACACTGAAAGCACTATCTCAATGTTCCATCTTTTCACTTCTATTAAGTTTAAGCCAAATATTATTATTTTTTTCTATAATATGAATTAAAAAATCCCGGAATCTAACAACACAGACCTGGTCTTACGATTGTACCCCCCACTATATGTCACCATGATCATTTTTTAAAGTACTATAGTGCAGCCACTAAAGCATCTTAGAACAGAGTGACAATCAACATCTTCACTGGTCAAACTGCCACAACTGTCCAACTAAGCTGGCCACAGTTAGGATCGAATACCTTGGTTGGTTCGGCAGGCCACTGGCCCGAGCTTTTTTCCACCATTTTTTTAAGGTTGGTCTTTTTTATTTTTTTTTTTTTTCACCATTTTTTTTGATTTTTTAGTACAATTTTTTTTTTTTTTGATTTGGTTATATTTTTGATTACTGCCAAGCAGCTATCGCCAATAGAAGCAAATCCTAGTGTTTCTGTGAAAACAGGGAAGGACTCCCCTCATGCAGAAAACACAGTAGCATCGCAGGAGGGATTCCTTTCTCCATCCACAATGATACTATGTGATGGAAGGAAATAGACCAAATTTTCTTTCCTGGGAATTATGGGTGAATTATTGTGGTTAAACATGCCTATGAATACATTTGACCTGTGCCTGATAGGAGTATGCGTTAGTTTTTTTTCTACAAGGTGATTATGGGGGTAAAAACATCATTACAAATGCATGTAACGTATTGACGAGTTTCTAAAAGTAATATGGGGATAAATATTTTTACTTCATGGGGATTATGGATTTAATATCATGGTAAAATTTAACAAGGAACATATTTAATTTATTTCTGATATTGAATATGCACATAATTATGTCTTTATATGGGGACTATGGTGGACTATCATGGATACACATTTATGCACGCTTACACTCACGGCTTACACTTAACAAAGAAAATATTTAACTTCTTTCTGAAAAAAATGTGGGTATAATTTAAATTGCTGACAGGGGGTTTTTGGAGGAATACTTTGGTTACATCTAAAAGGAATTTTTTAATCTTTTCAAATAGGTATGCATAAAATTTATTTTTTTTACATGGGATTAGGGGTAAATAAAGGGTTATTATTCCAGGAACATATTTAAGCATTTTCTGATACCGATAGGGGTTTTAAATTTTTTTTCTACATGAGGATTAATGGGGGGAATATTTAGCTAACATCTCCCATATCATTTGACCTTTTTATAAAGAATAGGGGAAAAATTATCATTTAGACCATAAAGGGGTTTTTCTTTCCAAATGCGCGCTCCTGGACACACGGGTCCTGATTTTTTTTTTTCTTGTCATAAAACTACTGCTCAAAAACTTCTAAAAGTCTTGTTGCATGGACACATAGGATAACATGAGACCTTTAAAAGTAGGAAAAAAAAAAACCTAAACCCTTTAAAATGCCCTGTTGCATGAGGCCTAATTTTTTTTCGGGGATTTATGGGGGAATTATACTGCCAAAAAACCCTATTTTTACCTGATTTGTATAAATCATTTGGGAAACCTTAAAGTGGGTTTAAAAAGAAAAAGTTTTTTTTTTTTTTTTACCTTTTTGATTTTAAAAAAAAAACCTTCTGTTGCTCTCCCCACATCCCCCCCTAATTCCCATCTAAAACCCCTTTAAGAAAAAAAATTTTTACCCATATTCTTCTCAGACACAGGTCAATATGGGCCTTGGTATGGTAACCTTGACATTCCACCCCCTATTCCCCAGAAGAAAAATATTTTTATGCTATTTTTTTTTTTAAAAAAAAGGGAAATTATTTTTTCTTATAACCAGATACTCACCCCAAAAACCCATTGGGAAAAAAATTATACCCATATTCCTATCCCAAAAAAGGAAAAAACTTTTATAAGAGTTAATGATGAAATTTCCCCACCCCCCAAAACCCCTTGAAAAAAAAATAATTAACCAATTATCAGGGACAGGTCAAGTATTTTCCTTGGCATTGTAACCCCCAATATTTCACCCCTAATCCCCTGTAAAAAAAAAATTAATCCATAATCTTTCAGAAAGGTTAAATATTTTCCTATAAATGTATAAATTTCCCCCAAAACCCCCCGTAATAAAAGTAATTTTACCATATTTTTTATCAAAACAGGTAATGTACTTTTTGGTTGTGTACCGTGATATTCCTCCATAATCCCCTTCTAAAAATAATTGTACCCATATTCTATCAGAAGCATTCCTTGGAATGTATATTACCCATAATTTAATGAAATAATCCCTTGCAGAAGAATAATTATAAGCATTTTCAGAAATAGGTTTCAATTTACAGTTGTTCCTTGTTAAAGTGGAGCTCCCCCACCAAAAGGGGAATTCCGCTTTAAGGACTGCTCCCCCGCTCCCCTTTAAGGATTGGCACCTTGGCGGAGCGGGTTCCCAAATTTTGGGACAGGTACCCGCTCCCACTTTTTAGGAAATCATCTAGGAGATCGTCTAGGCAATCAGAAATGGAAGTTGTCCTCCTCCCCTCCTTCCCTTTAGTCTTTTGGGGACCACGTGAAAGGTCCCAGAAGTCTACGGGACCATTCATGAAGCGCAGCGCTACTCCACATGCGCAGTGGGTACCCAGCGTGAAGCCACAAGCTATCACAGCCGGGTGCCCACACTGAAGATGCCGGCCTCCTGGAATCCCAGAGGGCCCGGGTGGAAATGAGCTGCGGAGGACACACCACAGGACCGAGGGACAGGTAAGTGGCTGTTTTTTAAAAGTCAGCAGCTACAGTTTTTGTAGCTGCTGACTTTTTTTTTGATAGGTCGAGTGGAACACCGCGTAAGTGTAACCATGATATTCCATCTATAATCCCCATGAAGAACAATAATTACCAATATTTCTTTCAGAAGAGGTCGAATGTATTACATAGGATGTGAATTCATGAAATTCTACCCATAATCCCTATGTAAAAAAAAAAAGGTCATACCCACGTTCTTATGAGAAACAGGTCAAATGTTTTTCCCTAGGCATGTTTAGCCATAAAATTCCACCCTTAATCCCCAGTAAAAAACTAATTAAACTCATTAATCTTTTAGGAAGCAGGTTAAATATCTTTCTTGCATGTAAATGTAATGCATGATGAACCTGAATGATCAAAAAGCAATGTCAAACCGGCGCTCTACCAAAACACTCAATTTCAGTGGGCGGTTGAATAATTTTGGTCACAACCTGTCATATTTGTCTGCGGCTTGGTTATACCTAACAGTTCCAATGCACGGATTTTTCAGTGCAACTATGTAGCATGACGAGCTGATGCCAATACTTGGCTGATAATATATGCTTATTGACCTTATGGGCCAGGCAGTACACTGTACATTGCTACCTAGAATTAGCCATAGGAAACTCCTTTTAGCATTGGCATTGATTGAACACGCAGATACCATTGAACCGCTAATGATGATTTCCCTTGTCATGAAAGATTCTGTGCAAACTCAAGTAAACATCAAAAACTCACACTAAAAAAAAGTCTAATACCCAATACTCTGAGAGAATGACATCATTAATAACAAAAAAGACAGAACAAGTTACAGACTGAAGACCCAAAAGAGTCAAAAAGTGGAAATCTGGGTGGCCTGATCTGTAGGTCTGAGTCTGTTTTCACTCATAAGCCTCTAAGTTTACATATGCCATCCTTTCACACCAAATCATAAACTTTACTTGTGTTCTTTTTTTCTACCACATAGTGGCGAGTGTCAGATAAATCCCAACGTTAGACCAGTTGGTAGGCTGATAAAACCTCGATTAAACATTCATTCAGCAGCAAATTCTTCTAATTATCGGAGAACATATGCTTCAGTATTTTTTCCACGTACACAGGAGCATGTGGGACCATTTGAGAAACTCACTGTCAAGAAACTCTACAGATAATCCACCTCCACTGCTCTGGTGTCACTGAGTAGTGTAGAAGCACTGCATTTTAAGGGGGTAACTGCCCTCTTATATGCCAATAACACATGTTTGTATTGAGACCTTTTTGTGATTGCAGGCCCAGTAAATTCAGGGCATTAGCCTTTCCAAGATGACACCCATAAAACTAATAAAGTAGGAAACTTAAAAATTTTAGGACTACCTCAGTCCACAATATGCATTTATTCACGGAGAATAAACCACAGTACATCGGAAATTGAAACTCCCTTCAAGCATGGAATCTGAGGTTCTGTCACCAGGAGTGGATACTCTGCCAGGAATGTAGAAAAAAAGACCGTTGCATGGTCCCTGTATTGGGGGATAATTGAGGTTTGTCTTAGAGACATGCGCATGGGGAAGACGCTGTCGGGAGATGTATGGAGGGACACTATAGGAGGGTTAGAATCTTAGGAAACTCTGAAGAGTCCCTCGCCTGATTTAATTGGTAATTTCATCGGAGGCATAGAGCTTATCATTCTTCGCATGATTGGGGAGTATCTGTGGATATTCCTGGGCTGAGGACATCTTTCGGCGTAGAACAGAGTAAAAATGAAAGAAGCCTCTGATGTCGGTGGTCTGTCTCTAAGGTGAGTTATCGGTTAGGATCACTAGGGAGGCAAGTGTTGGCTACGGTAGAGGAGTACTTCTCTTTCAGGCTAGATGCGTAGAGTGAGATAGGAGCTAAAGAATTAGCGGTGGCCCCTAGCACAAGTGGCCAGCCAGTAGCTACAGTGGGTACTTCATATGGTAGTCCTGTTTATAACCCACGCAGCCTCCCCAGTGTTACATTAGAGACCGGTGGAATGGGAACTCAGACTCCTTGCAACCACGAGTCTAAAGGGCCTGCAAGGGCATAGTATTACACGTGTATAATAATGGGGGGACTATTCAAACGACCCGTGAAATTGAACTGGGAGTAATGGTAGCTAGCAGGACCAGCAGTTAAAGGGCAAACAATGTATGAAACCTACTACAGGACAATTTTATTGTACATACTATAGAAGCTCCCAACTCGAATGAGCTCTGCTGAACCTGTAATCTCAAACATGTCAAGCTTTTAGTACGAATATTATCCATATAATAAGAACATGCGGCGGTAGCAGTGACCAAACTATTAATTTCATTTATTGTTAGCTGTAAACAGACGAGCACATATGGAAAAATAAAAACACTCAATTTCAAGAGAGCTAATTTTCCAAGGCTGAGAGATGCTCTCCAAGTACTTAGACTGGGAGGAAATATTGGCATCGATGACCACAACACAGATATAGGAGTTCTTCAAAAGACTGTATGTGAACACACTGCAAAAATTAAATTTCCA